>JANHAO010007604.1:0-20079 GCA_026873985.1 Saraca asoca | reverse complement strand
CTGAATGAGATAACTTCTCACCATGGGCTTCATCTTACGTATGCAATACATAATGAATGCAATATAAGATGAATGTACAACCTTTTATATCCAATTACACAGAATGTATAGTCCATGATGCACTAGAACTCAATCAAATTGGTCTAGGGCACCCATCCTGATTAACAGTTAGGACGCTATAGTTACTATAGTGACCCCGAGGTTCAGATCACTTGACTCTAGGTCTCTTCGTGGGTTATGTTCCCATGTTGTTGACTTATTTTACCCTATTTTTATTGTGGCTTTTCCCTTTCCTACCCCTACTAGAGGCTGGAGAGTTGGCTTTAACCTTCTATACGAATCCTTTCGAGCCAAAAGTTTCCTCCCATCGAATCTCTTTGGTGGCCCGCTCATAGAAATCTCATAAGTTCTTTACCGGAGATTTATATATATTTTCGTATAACTTTCCATCTTTGCGAAGTCCAATCGAGATTGCAGTCAAAATGCTATTGCTAGAAGGGCTTTCTGCATTACTGATCTCGCATCGAAATCTGGAGATGTAATCCTTCAACGATTCATTCTTCTTTTGGAAGATTGTGGCTAGGTGGCAGGGAGGTGCAAGTTATTTCCTTAGGGACCCGTACTGGTCCAAGAATTTGCTTCGACATTCCTCCCAACTACTAATACTACGGGCCGGAAGACTCTTAAACCATCCCATTGGCGCATCCCCAAGGGTTGTTTGGAAAACTCGACATTTAACCAGAGGGTTGCTGGTTTGTAGGTTCATTTGGATATTGAAGGCATCCAAATGGTCGTAAAGGGTCATTCCTTCCATTATATGGCAAGATTGATGGCACCTTGAAGCCTTGGGGAAGAGGTTCCATCTCGATTTCTTTGGATAACAGAGTTCTGCCCCCGTAATGGCCCGGCTGGTCTTGGGTCGAAGGGCTTTCTTCTAGCTTTCGCACCCTTTGTAACAGCTCTTTGATCACTTGACCTTAAGTTTCGGACCGTTGACTTTTAGCATCGTTGAGGTCTACCCTCGAACCTTCCATGTAGTGTGGGTCTTTGATTCGCTGGCTTCCTTTCTCCTTTTGAGCCCGTCACCCTCCCTCTTCTGGCTGTAGGTTGGAGGAAAGATTAGAGTTGGTCTTTTGAATCTCTCCTTCGGTCGGTTGCTGTTTCTACATCAGCATCTCCATCTGTGGCTGTCTGGCTATTTCAGTTGTGGGGGCGTTCATGTCATGTTCTCCAACTCTCTGAATACAGGCCCGGGTCAGTGTTTTGACGGCGTCAGCAAGCTTTTTCACTGTACTTTCAAGTACTTTTTATCGTTGGCGCAACATCTATACTCCATTTACCTTTGGGAGGGTGGAAGAAGTACTCGCCAAGACTGGATATTCTTCCTCAGGTGCGTTTCCCTGTCCTTCACCGTGACCACCTGTCGGATTAGCAGCACCTGAGCTCCTGGTTGTTCTACCTCTGGCCATCGCGAAGAACGTGTAAGCAGTCAGTCCTACAGAGTGTGCCAAATGTTGACAGTTGATTTTGGTAATTGGTTAAAAGGGGTTCATGAAATCGAGCTGCTGCTCTATGGGATAACTCGTACAAATTACGGTGAGATTCAGAGGAAGCAAAAGAATAAAATAAGAAAGAGTTTTTATCGTGATTCGGCTAAAGTCTGCAAGACTCCTACGTCCATGGTGAGTTGTATTATTTTTCTTCAAGAAGGGAGAACTTACAGTCACAGATTACTTTCTTTCCCTTTTATATGGGGGAGCTTATGATAGACAATAATAATTTATTCTAACACAACTATGATTACATCTGTGCTAGCATTAAATGTTTAGATGGTAAATAATAAATGCTGGACAAATCATTATCAAATCCTTAGGGGCTATAGGCTGTCAAAGTCCTTTAGGCGGCGCCTGTCAAGCTCTTGATTGATTCTCAGACGTTGGAGAGGGAGGAACTCGCTGGTGTCCTTGTCATTTAGAGCTCGCAACAGTCTTGTCTACCACGAATTCCCTGGAAGCCTCATCCGAACTTGGGCTACTCCCTTTATTTCTGGGCCTTTCGCTTCTTGGGCCTTTGTTATCAAGAAATCCCCACAACAATCACTAATTCAAAAAATGGAAGAAGTTATATTTATGTACTTTTAATGAAATAAAAATAAAAATTATTTTACAAAATTTAAATAATTATAAAAATAATTTTTTAAATAAAAGAGTATAACTTTTCTGTAAGATATTTTATTCATTTTAATTATATTCTATATAAAATTTATAATTAAACTAAATATTACGTAGAAACTTATTTCCTATGAAATTATTTCCTATGAAATTCTATTCCATTAATATGAACTAAATAACTCTTAATATTTCGTATGAAATTCATGCAAACTTAATCTATTTATTATTTGATAAAAAAGAGTTGAAGAATGGTTCATTGTAAAATTTTTAGAATAGACCCTTGAAATAATTTTAATTGGAAGTTATTTAGCTCGTAAAAAGATTGTATAGTAAATATAGTTTGTTAAGAAGTAGAAAATGTTTGAATTATTTGATTGGTTATTAATTAAAAAAAAAGAAAGTTATACTTTCCAATAAATTGCTTAGTAGTCTTTTTTATTTCCTATATTTTTAATGAAACAAAAATATAAAAACTATCATTGTAAAATTTAAATAATGATAAGAATATTTTTTAAATAAAATAGTATAATTTTTCTGCAAGATATTTTATTTATTTTAATAATATTTTATAAAAAATTTATAATTAAATTAAACATTATATATGAATTTATTTTCTATAAAATTTTATTTCACTAATGTCAACTAAATAACTTTTAATATTTTATATGAAATCTATGCAAGAACTTATTTGCTAAAAATTTTAATTTTTTTATAGAAATTTATTTTCTATATAAATTAAATGAGTTTTAAGTTTTTTCACGAAACAATTAAACAGAGGATTCGTGCTTTAAAATTCCAAACACAACCTTGCTTTGATTAATTCTTCGTTGCTAAAAGTTTTTCAAAGGTTCATTTTACTTTTCTCCCTTGGCCGTCTGGCTCTCATCTTCGAATTAAATTACATTTAGTGACCGCCATCCATCCCATTGAGGACATTACACGTATATTATTATCAACATTATGGGTCGATGACCAACCTCGTTTAATAATAATCATCAAAGACTCATCAGACATCACGTGTTTGCCTATTTATGCCAAAAGCATGGATTGAAATTTTTGAGGCAGTCAAAGACAAAAAGAAACCTTACTCTACAACTAACCTTTTTAAGTGGACACAACCTCGTGACCCCGTGGGGCGGTAATTTTGTCCTTTTACTTCTAATAATAATAGAATACGAACACAAGAGAATACATACATATATATATATATATATATCTATTTGTTTATGAATAAATGATTCAATCCACAGGAGAATACTTATGTTATGGTCTTTGTTTCCTTAGGTAGGTAGCACTCCAGAAAGTACTTCCGTGAAATTTTTATTATAGTAATGCCATTTGTATATAATATATATTTCATTGAATATGTGAAATTAGTTTCATTAAACCGTAACATAGAAACAATATGAATGTGTGACATGATTTAAATTTTTCTACTTTATTCATCCATATTAGGAGCGGATAAATACAACTCGATCTAATTTTTGATTTGAATCTAATCCTAAATCAATAAGATTTGCACTGAAATATTAGATTAAATAACCAGGCTTAGACAATATTTTAAGTTTCATTTTATAAATGGATTTTGAACTTACATTTTAAAATTAGATCAGTCAAACATTGTTCTATATTTATATGTTAAATATTTTTTTATATTACATATTTTACATATATGTAATATAAATCTTAATAATTAAAAATTAACTCATGTTATTCTATTATATATTAAGTATAATAGATATGTAAATATAAATACATCTTATATATTTATAAATTTTAATTATATTATACATTAAAAATTAAAATGTTAATAACCAAGATCGAGTACATTCCTTTTGCAAAAAGAACCAGTACTGCTTTGCCTCTTGTCAATTATCAAACCTGACTTAAACTAAACCAAAAAACCCCAATACAAGTCCAATTCTGTATTTGGCCCTAATCCATATTGGTCAAGAATTAGTACTGTTTTGGTCTCTTTGACAAAGTTGAAATGGACTTCAGAATCCAATTACAATTTGAGCCAGGCGAAGCCCAACTATAACGGGTCTCCTTCTTGGGTTGAGATCACTAATGAACCTAATAAAAATTCTTATTAAGCCCAATGTGTATCGATGGGCTCGCAGTTCATTGCCCACTAACAATCAATACATTTTCCGAATTCTCAGTCTGCAAATCTGAGAAGCAGAGGAGGATCACAGTGACTTCAGTGAGGATAGTGACAACTGAACTGAAAACCAACACCTTTCCTTCTCACCTTGCAATATGCAAACGCTACTTCTGCCGGCAGCTCGGGCCAGTAGTTTTATGTTGGCACCGTCGATTTCCTTGGCAGCTCCCGCTTTTTCAACTGCCGAGCTGCGCCGGCCAAATTCTTTGCCCTCACTCTCTTTTCTCTCTCTTAAAACGTTGCACAATCTCACTTTTTGGTCATCTTCACCATCTCCCTCTTTCATTGCTTTTCACCGACCAACGAAGCCTCACTTTTCCATAAGCGCTTCTTCTCAAGTTTCTTCATCTTACACTCCCTCCAGCGATGAATCAGAAAAAGCAAAACTTGCTCAGGTATTCTTTCTCACATTATCCTCTAGAGACGTCCTATCTAGCTATTTAATGTTGGATTTTGACTTCCCAAGAAAAGCCGCTGAGTGAACTACTGTGTGATTTTCTATAATATCATAATCAATTTGAGTTCTCCGGTAGGGTTTGAATTTACTCGTCGCCACAGTTGGATTACTTTTCTTTCCAATAATCCATGATCAATGAGTTTCAGTTGATGATGACAATGCTAATTTCAGCAACTTGTAACGACAGAAATTGTACTTTGACCGATGTAGGTTGCGAAGAGATTAGAGAAGACCGCAAGGCATTTCAAGCGTTTGGGTAGTTTAGGATTTTGGGGTCAGCTAGTGTGCACTGTGGTGGCAGCCGTCATACTATCATTTTCTGTTGTGATCACCGGGAAGATCACGTCACCAGCCACCTTTTATGCTACGGCTGGTGGAATAACAGCTGCCTTTATTTCTGTGTTTTGGTCATTTGGATATATTCGACTATCTGATAAGCTTCGAAGGACTGCTAATGAGCCTACAAAGGTACTGTTTTAATGTGAATGGTGCTGAAGGCTGACATGCTCTTCTTACACGATATTATCTGCTGGATATTATTTTTGTGATTGACTGCCAATGCAAACAGCTCTCAGAAAATCCAATTTAAGTTTGTCTGAGTGTACTATTTCAGGGGTTAATTTAAATTGCATTGGTGGTGATATTTACCTTGGAATTCTGATCAGTGCTATCATGAACTAGTGTGGATATATTTAACACATACATATTATACACACACACCTCTCATAACAAGCAAAGTTGATGTAGAGTTTTAAGCAAAAAAGAGCAGGTTGCCTGTGGTATCATTGACATGGAGTATGTTGTTATCATGAACTCATAACTAGAACTAGAAGTTTTAGATGAATTTTCTTAGCATGATAAATGGAGCAGTTCATTGAGCTCACCAAGCTCATTATTTAATGTGAGTTCTATGTGTCTAAAAATTTCTACACATACTTTTAATATGTTTCAAAAACAACATGATAGAATTTGAAGGGAACCTCTTTGGACAGTTCAGTAATATATATTAATATCATTTTGTTAGCATGACAACAATCTTTCCTTGATACTTCTTACCGAAGTAGGCAATGTTTTGTGGTCTACTCGATGAGTTTGTATTAGTTATGTTTGTGTTAATTGTATTTTCAGGCCCCTCCTCGTGCTGATGTTGTGAAAAGCTTGCAAAATGGTATAGTAGTGAACCTTTTGGGAATGGGTGCTGCTATTCTAGGCATGCAGGCCACTGTTGGATTGTTGGTTGCAAAGGCTCTAACTTCCTCCGCCAACCCATATTATCAGGGAATCTCTCCTGGGTACAGCCCCGTTCTTGCATTGGATGTATTTTTGGTGCAGGTAAAACATGTTGATTTAATCTCAAGTTTCAGTTTTACAGGATGCAATTTTTAGTTGTCTTGAGGGATTTGTCCTACAGCCAGATACAGGAAAATTTTAATTTGATTTCTTATATCTGTCAACATGACCCTCATTAATTTCCTCTCTTCTCTATACCTGCATAGTTACTCTATGATGCCTATTCTCTTGCAAAATATGGTCTTGGCATTTCTCAACCTGGAAGTCATGAACTTTTGAGTATTCATCATGGACTTAATAGACACGTCACATTGTCATTCAGAGCGCCTCTGTTACTACGCATCTAGTTGTTACCTTACTTCACCTTTTTTCTTCGATAGAAATAGCTAGGAAACATACATTGATTACTGTTGTGACAATAGTACTGAGAGCAGGAATAATAAACACCTGTGATGATAAGAACCTTATATCATATGGTCTTCTTAATCTTGCATATCAGCCACAATTTGCTGTGTCCAAGTAAATACCATCTAGTATCATTGCATTTGCAAAGCCAGTGCTCAAAGCTCATCGTTGGAGCATGATTCCACATTAGATATTAGAAATAGCCTTGTCTGATTTTTAGGTGCCAGTAGTATGAGATTGTACTGCAATCCCTTAATCAGCGAAAAAACACTTACGTAGGTAGTAAGATTAGTGCTATGAAATATTTTTTTCACTGTTTGGTTTGCACTGTTTGGTTTGCAGGCTTCAGCAAACACAATTCTTTCTCATTTCCTGGGGCTTGTTTTCTCGCTGGAGTTGTTGCGCTCAGTTACATTACCACCTTCAGATGCTATTCCAATTCCCAAGTTGGCCTAAGGCGTGACTTATGACATGTATGATGTAATGTAATAACTGTTAAGGATCTATCCTCCTCATTTCTAGGCAATTTACATGATGTAATTCCCAGTTTAAAAGGATAGGTGCAATCTGTGTAATAAGCTTGGCATCACCTGATCAGTGCAAGTTCAATGGCTTGTAATTATAATCCATGTTTCAACAAGAGAAACGCGAAAAATTAACTGCAGAGTTTTGATCATTCGACATCACAGTCCATAGCCAACAAAACTATTTTTTTAAGTTCTGGCCGGCTTGTTTGTTTGACGGAAGGAAGAGGCTCCTTCAATAGTAGCCTTTCAATAAAGTAGCACCACAGCACCGTCTTTTATAGTGACAAGTTTTTTTCGATGACCAAGTGTTTCAACCTAGAAGAGAGATAAATACAACATTTATTGAATTTATTGACACAATGAGATCAATATGTATTATTCTCTTTATTTATTTCGAAAGAGATTTTCTTTTAAAGTACAGTTGTTAGTATCAGGCAGCAAGCCCAAGCGCATCACCAATACAGATCAATTCCGTGGGTGTGGTGAGATATCTAAATATCTCCTCCAATCCCACCTGTTATGTTTCATCTGTGAAGCATAAAAATATTGCAACTGAAATCACTGCAGCCTAGTCAAAAAATGAATTAAAAAAAATTAAGATATGCGCCAAAAAATAAAATAAAATCTCTGACGTGGAGAAAGCATATTTTGGATATATCGAGTCGTTCAAATGTGACACAAAAAAAAAAAAAAATTCAAACTATAACCTTTTCCTAGGGTAAAATGATACCAAGTTACAACCCTAAAGGAAAAGAAAACATGTTCTTTCTCTTCTTTTCACCTCTCCCTGCGTCTCTCATCCAGTGGGAACAAGCAAAACAAGGTTAAAGCACTCGCTGACCACAATTCATACAAAGGAGGAATTCAATGAAATTCTATGGTGAAGCAAATAGGGCCAATCCTGCTTCTGACCATCATCCGAGTGAAAAAAAAAAAAAAACCTGGAGTACTTCATATGTTAAGCATCCACTTCTACACTTCTAACTACACTTCATTGATTTGTTTGCACCCTGAATTAAACAAAGCAAACAATATATTTGAACAGAATTGCAACAGACTTATACCAGATTAAGGATTTTGATATTGTGAAGTAAGGAAAAATTTAGACTAGAATATGAAAAAACTCAACACATAGAACCGTCTATTGGTGTATTTGTTTGAAGCAAAGGGAATGAAAAGTGGTATACAGTTTGATGATTTATAAGATTTATGAAAAAATATACTAAATCACACACTCATGTACACAGTTGAAATCTCATTCTTTTTGCTTCTTCCTAGTCAACTTGAAATTGCGGTCCTTCCTGTGTCGGAAGAACTGGTGTGTGCACATGTATGCATGCTTATATGAAAGCAAATTTCTTGTAACTTAAAAACCATCCACCAAATTTTTTATATGATAGAAACTATCCACCAACTGTAGATGCAATTGCTTAACTTGTACATCGATTTTAACAGAAAAACAATTGACAGTTGGGAAGTAATTTTCTTGAGACAATGGGAATACACTAACACCTACATAGTATGATGCTAATTAAGTTTGTAACACCAGAACTCATATTAGGATAGTTAGATATTGTTATTTTTGCAGTTACCAATATAGCATCACTTGACAGACAAATTGCCTGCAGATTTTACTTTCTAGAATGTGACTATCTGCACCAAACGCAAGCACATCACAGGGATATACTGTGTGCTTACCTACTGCATCTTCTTTTCTTTCTTTGAAGGAGCTGATATCTTCCTTAAAATGTTACTATCAAACTTTCCACACTGTGTCCGAACAGTTCTATAAATCGGGTACAGCTTCTCATCAATTTGGTCCTGGTACTTGTCATACAATAGAGGAAGCAACAAGCTAAGAAGAACACCTATCAAGCAAATTATTGAAGCATTAAGCTTTCTGCTGAGACAATTTTACGTAAGATTAATGGTATAGGTGAAAACTAACAAGTAGAGAACTTACCCATATAGATCAGAGTCAGTAAGTTGAAAAGACTACCGATATAAGACAAAAACCATAATCCACTAGCAATCTGACTCCCCAAACACAAAGATGTAAGCTTCTATATCTAATAAGATTAAGTTTATCCAATAAATTGGAAAAGCCATAGGGGAAAAATCTTAGCCCCTGACCTGAAGGAAAAGTATCAAATTTCTGCCGATTGCTATCTCATATGCAATTGACAAAGCACAATTGATCCACATTTGCAGTACATCCGAAGCAATGTTAACAGATGCCTCAGAGATTTCCAGATCAGGAAGAGGAGGGAGAGGTCTGTATCATTACA
This sequence comes from Saraca asoca, assembly GCA_026873985.1. Lineage (NCBI taxonomy): Eukaryota > Viridiplantae > Streptophyta > Magnoliopsida > Fabales > Fabaceae > Saraca > Saraca asoca. The sequence continues at coordinate 10,774 of JANHAO010007604.1, read as the reverse complement.
TAAATCAATTTTAAGCATTAAACATAACTCACACCAAAGTATAAACTAATTCCTTAAAGTTCAAGTGAAAATTTATAAACACCAGTTACACCACTAAATTAAATCACAGGAATAAATTTTGTGAATGGTTGAGACTTCAGAAAGTATACAAACACATTTCCCCCATAAAATGCTTGACATCGTTTCCTTTTTCTGAAAAAGCTACCTTTAACTAGTAAAAGGTTTAAATATATCAATAATAATCAGATTCACAGATAAAAATGCTAGCAAAAGAAGTTTCCATTGCCTAAATTTTCATAATTGAATTTTCCAAGAGATAGGGAATAACAGATTAGAAGAAGTAAAATACCTATTGAGAAGGGAAGCAGCTTTGGCCCAGAAAAAGAGAATGATAACAAGTAGCAAAAGAACATTGGCCAAGAATGAGAAGAAATTATATCCAGCTCGTTCAAATAGGAACCACAATGCTGTTGATGAAACTAGTACCACAGCCCCTCCACACCATTTCTTCCACAGCAATACATCAGCAACTTCCAGAATCAGATATATACAAAAATTAAACAATAAATCATTCAATTCAGATTTAATCGGAAAATGCAAAATCTCGTAGCAAGAAATCAATCGCCTATTAATTACTACATTGAATTATATACAAGATCGTTTCTTGACCATCAGTAACAAAAAATATCTGTGCAACTTGGCAATGATGCATGAGAAAGGGAGGGAAAGAACCTAAACCACCACCGAGAGCCTGATGAACGGAGATACGATAATGAGGTTTAGAATCTGCCATGGCGAACTGATTAGGGTTTCAGTACGAGTGAGGGAACTAGACGAATATAAGCCGTACTGAAAGGAATTGAAATTTGAAAGAGACGGTGCAGCCAACTGCTTAATAAGAAGAATACAATTTTTCCTTCTTTTTTTTTTTTCGGTTTTTCTTAAGCGTGCGAAGAAGGCATGAAGTCGTTTTTGGTGGCAGAAGAAAGTAACGACCCAACGACATGTGCTATGGCTAAAACAACGTCCAAATTGGGCTCGGCTTCTTTTGGTGACATTTCATGAAAGCAAATAACGGGTAGAATACTGTGAGGCTGTTGCTTTTTCATCGACCTTCAACTAGTGTGAGCATTTAAGACAACTTGTTATTTTTAGTACTCGGTAAACAGAGGTATAAATAATCAGATTCTCCCATAAAAAATTAATGTTAAAAAGTTAAAAATTCAACATTTTTCATTAGTTGATTTATATTTAATGTGTAAAAAGGCATCATTACTCATGACTAATTTTTTTTATCCAAAACTAGAATAATATCCTGTGACGCATGGTTTAATTCTAAAATATGATTATTAACTATTTATTAATCTATATAAATTATGTTAAAAGGCTAATAAAATTTATATATAGTAAATATTTGTAATGATTATAAAATAATTTAAAACTATATTAACTTATTATAAATATAAATATCAAAGAATAATAATATTATTTATTTATGTACTTTAAATTCTGTTATATTATAAGAAAGTAGAATTTAATAAAAGAAAATAAATATAAATTAAGATTTGACTTTTTTTTTTTCATTTTTACCTCTCAATTTAAAAAACTAATAAACGCTGAGAGTAAGGATAAATAAACAGTAAAATATCAAAATCAAAATTAGTGTTATAAATATTATATTTACGTGAATGTTTATTGTATCCCTTTAATTTATTTATAGGTTATTATCTTGGGTAAGTTTATTTCTACTTCTATCTTGAGTTTTGGAGTCTTATATATGGATGATTGTAATAGTAATTCTACACCATTATGAATAAGAGAAAAACGCTTTTCATATTATTCTAATTCTTTTCATCTATACATCTAACATTTTTATTTATTTTTACAACACGTTATCAACATAAAATTCTTTTATCATAAGTGAATTTTATCATAAGTTTTTGGATTCAGGTAAAAGAATGAAAATTTTCCCTTAAATTCTTCTTTTTAAGATATGATTTATATATTATAATATATTATTTACTCTTGATATATTATTTGTTGTTTTTGTTGATATGCCATTTGCACCAAATTATTTTTTGTAAAAAGAAACAAATAATAAATTTGAGGTGCTATGTTGTAGTTATATAAAAGCATTTTCTTATTTTTTATTGACTTGTGTATATGCATTTTCTTGCATAATTACTCATTGGTCTTGTAAATCTAGCAAGAGAATGTAATACATGACATTTTTTTAACTATTTATTCTTGATGTTATTATGCATGATGTAAATTATTTTCCTTATTTTAATTGATAATTTTATTTTCTCATTTTGATATTGCATAACTTGAAACTCATGTGATAGTTTATAAAAATTGAAATAAATGTTATAGTGAACCAGAAGTTTACTAACCAAAATATTTTGAATTATTTTTATGTCTAATTGGTTTCAAAGTACTAATAAGAAGAGGTCTAAAATATTATATTATTTTGTATTTATGATTGCATATAAGATAAAATATTGATTAAAACTAAGATATTCATAAAAGCTTGTGATCCATTCCCCAAAGTGAATGTCATAACATTCAAAGAATTTAGATATCTTGTTTGTACAAAATTTTGATATTGCGTCACCTGAAGTTAATATGATAATTTATAAGGATTTTGATATTTTATTGTAAAAAGTGAATGGAGAACATTTAAAGTATTTATATATTCTATTCCTTAAACCGAATGTGATGAGAGATGAAGATATTGTTTTATAAAATAATATTCAATATTATTTTTCTTATTTACCAATAACTTTATCTTCATTTTCTAACCCGATCATTGTTTATATTATAGTTTAAGTTTAAAAAAAAGATTCTTATTTTATTTTCTAAATTTATGCATCCCTTACTCTCAATTCATTCTCAATTTTTTTTTTGAAGAATTTTAAAGTTTTGAGACTGTGATTGAATATCACTGGTAAATGTTTTATTTATTTATTTTTTCAATTCAATTTATGATCCAATATTTTTTACCAAATAATTAAAAGTAAGATTTTAAAGTTCAAATGGTTCTTGCTTTAGATGTTGTTGGATTCGGTGCATAAGATTTCTTACTTTTATTATTTAACTCTAATCAAGTTGCTTTTTATGCCATGAATTTTATATGAAATTATTTTACAATATTCCATTGAATAGTCAAAAATTATGATATTGTTTCTTTATAATGCTACTTAAGATTTGAAGTTATATACACACACACACACTTTGGTGCATCAGAAGAAAAAAAAGAGGTAAATATCCATCTTTTCATTATCTCAAGTTTTTCCTGATCATTATTTAATTTCTTAAAATTAAATTAATTTGTTTTTTTATAATTTAATATTTTCAACAACAATCCATCATGAGATTGAGGACATATGAGTTTTATAACTCAAGGACTCTTCAAAGATTTAGTTACAAATTGAGACTTAAAGTGAAAATGAGAAAAGTTAAGTTAAGTTTTTCTAACTCTTATTAATATTGAATATTCTTTGCTTTTAGTATTATATAATTTTATTGTTTTTCTACTTTATTTTGTTATTCTTTTTGAAAAAGAATATATTATCTATTATTTCATGTCTCAAATATACTCATAAAATAGCAATATAAAAGAAAGATAAACTTAATATATATATATATATATATATATTACATTACATTACATTATATTATATTATATTGAATTGATTTCATATCTTCTTGTTGTTGAACAAAATAACAAGTTCTTGATGAAAAATTATAAAGCCCACCCAATTTATTCTATTCCATTCTTGAAGTGAATACAATAACAAGTAAAAGGTTTGGATATGGATAAAGCTGTGGTTATAATCATCATTGTGCAAGAAACCAAATTAATTATTATAATTATTGTGGTTATAAATAATCGTAAAACTACTTCTCGTCACCTAAAGTGGGAGAATAATGAAAAGAAAAGATAATATATTAAGAACTCAAAAGATTAAGAAAATATATGTTATTAATGTGGTAGGAAAGGGCATTGGCCACGTACTTATTGTACATCTAAATATCTTGTAGAATTTTATCAAGCCTTACTAAAAAAAAACTGTTGAGGCAAATTTTATACATGAGAAAGAATAATGTCTTCAATCATGATCTTTATGAAGTAATACATTTAGATATAGTAAATTTCTTTGAACACCTTGGAGGAAGAATCGATCATTTAATTAGTGATGGTAGTATCCAAAAATAAAGATTATTTTTAGATTTTTTGAAAATATGGACATTCACCAGTATGTAGTTGGATCAAAATTAGTATTGAAAATTTGTGTCCCATGGATAATGCAATAATGAACACCATTATTAAGAATAGAAAATAATTTTCCTAATGAATAATTGGTGAAAATTATGCAATACAATATCTAATAGTAGAAAATTGATTGAAAACTCTAGAAAAGCTAATATAATTTTATCACAAGAAACAAAAATAATTATAAATGATGCATTGTTATTAACTAAATCTCTAAGAAACTTATTAAGTTTTACAGATATATGACGGAATGGATACTACAATGAGATGCTAAATGGAAAAGATATTGAATATTTTTATATTACGATTGTTATCCTAGGTAAGAAATTTGCATTGGAAAAGTTACCATCCTTTCTTTTTTTTACTTGTACTACACACACACATATATATAAATCTAATCGAAATACATGTTATAATGAATCACAAGTTTATTGATAAAATATTTTCACTATTTGGCATGACTAGTAATAATGATGCAAAAAATCATTGAAAATTTACATGATCATCTGTTAAAGAATATGAAGATTCTTTAAACTAATGAATTTTTATGTTTATCTTGTTCTAGACAAAATAATTAGAAGGCTTTCACCAACAAAAGCTGGCTGAGTCTCCAGCATTTTTGGAATGAATACAAGTTAACATATGTAGACCTATTCTATCATGTGGATTATTTAAATATTTTATGATTTTAATTTATATTTCAATGAGATGGTCATATGTGTGTTTGTTGTCAACCTATAAACTAGTGTTTGTGGCACTATTTACTCAAATAATTTGATTTTGAGCACAATGATTAGGTAATTAAGATAATATATCTTAATGATGTTGGTGAATTTACAACGAAAGCCTTTAATGATTATTGTATAAGAATTGAAATAATTGTTGAACATCTTGAAGTATATTCATATACAAAATAATTTAGCTAAACTAATTTATTATAATGTCCCAAATTGTTAGCTATATCATTGTTTTAGAGAACAAGACTCTTTATATTTTGAGGGACTTCCAAACTTTACAAATTGTAAGGCTTTATGCATCAAGTTAACAAATTTTCATTAAATCTCCCCTTCATAATTGGCTTCGATTAGGAGCCATCTCTTTTTGTATACACAAAGAAAATTTAAATATGTAATACATGTTTTTATTACTCTAACATAATGCATAAAGATAAGCTTTCATTAGAGACTAAGAATATAAGTATGGGTATGAATTTTATATTCCTAATATCTGGGGGAGAAATTTATAGTTGTCAACATAATACAATCATCTTAATCTTCACACAAAGTAATATGAACTTAAAGTTGAAAAGATGATTGATTTATAGGTGATAGTAAACTAATTGCCAGTTATATTATTGAGCTAAAGAGGAAATAAATGTTATATATCAGTTGCAAAAACTCTAATCTAGATAGATATCCTAGTTAGACAATTCATTTATTAAATAGAAAATAAATTTAGAACATGCTAGAAGCATGATAAAACTATTGGTCTCAAATACAAAAATCTTCAAAAGAAAAGGACTAAATGAACAAAATGACATTATTGAAGAGTTAGATACTCTTGAAGAGATTTAAGACATAAATAATGACAAACTTCTGGAAGAAGTTTGGGTACTTGAAATTTGTAAAAATAAAGATTTCTCAATTGATTATGTCTCTAATGTAAAAGATAGAACCAAGATAGAAATAGTTGTTGACAACATTTTTTATGCAATGTGGCAATCAATGTTATGAAAGTTAGTAAGGATCTTGAGAATTTATATTTAGAAAAAAAATGATATACAATTATTGGCAAAAGAGAAAGGACAATATGTAGATAGAAATATAAAATTCAAATTTACTTGCAAAGTGAAGAAACACCTAGAAGGTGTTAAGTTAATGAAACACCTAAAAGGTGAAAATTTAATAAGGTACAAATGTATAATTGTGCCAAGAAAATGAGAAAATTGAAGATGTGAATATAAAACATGATTTGTAGCACAAAAGGTTTTTACAAATATTGTCATTGGTTATGAGAAATATATATTTGCATGTGGTGGATGCAATTTTACTGGCAATATACCAAAATTTGAAATGCATCTAATAGATTTAGTTATACACATGATAATAGACAATGACATTATATGAAAATCCCTAAAGGATTTAAAATGCTTGAATCATGCAATTTAAATATTTGAGAAATATGCTTAATTAATTTACGAAGATCTTTGTATGGATTAAAGCAATATGGATGAATATGCTATAATCATCTTAGTGAATATTTGCTAAAAGGATATAAAAATGATTCTATTTGCTTTTGTGTTTTTATAAAGAAATCTAAATTTAAGTTTGTTATAACTATAGTATATATTTATGATTTGAACAATATTGAAACTCATGAAGAGCTTCCAAAGGTAGTTGAGTACATGAAAAGGAGTTTGGAATGAAAGGTTTTGGAAAAATAAAATTTTGTCTTGGCTTGTAAATTGAGCATTTAAATGATGAAACATTTTTTTATCAATCATATGACATCAAAAAGGTCATAAAACAATTTTACATGGATAAATCATATTCACTGGGTACTCTAATGGTTGTTCAATCACTTTATGCTAATAAAGATCTTCTTTGACCTTTTGATAATAATGGAGAATTTATTGGTCCTAAAATATCATATATTACTGTAATTGATGCACTAATTATCTTACTAATAATATTGTAATACCTAAAAAAAAAGAGTTATTGAGGGATTGAAGTGAAAATCCTTAATTTTTCATAGGGGTCGGATTGTAATTTCCTTTTTTTAGAAGGACCTTTTTGAAGGTGATGGAAAGTCGATGGGGTTAAAGTGTAAATTTTCCCATTTTATTTTAAGTATAAATTTTCTCTAGTCGACCTTCTCCTCTAGTGCATCTTCCCGAAGCTTCCTTTCTTGCTACTGTTGTAATCTCTGACGTCTGGCAGCTTTAGTGCTTTGGCCTGACACTGACCGGCCATCTCTGGTCATTGTTCCTTTCCTTCCAGCTCTCTGGTGCTTTCTCTTTTCCCCGGTGTCCTGCTGCCCAAAGCCAGAGCTTCCAGTTGTAGTTGTTGTCAAGTTTTTCGACAACCCTTTCTTCTTTAACTTGTGAGCTATGGTAAGCTCCGGCATTGGTCTTCCATCCTTCCAACTCTGTGGAATTTTTCCAACATTAGCTTAGCTCAACAGTGGCCTCTTTCTCCTCCACTGGTGTGTTGTATGGCTAAGTTGTGAATTGACTCACTGGTGGCGATCCAGTTCTAGCTGAGCTCCCCCCTGCACTTTGGAAGGTGGTGAGTAATCTTAGAATAAAAGATTTATTTTATAGAAAATTTATATTAAGTTTTTAAGAAATCCCTACCTGAAACCCTAACCCTCAAAGTTGAAGTATGCTGAAATGTTGCTATTTTTCAGCTCCAATGATATTTCCAAGGAAGAATTAAGCACACTAACGGCTAATTTTTGGAGTTTTAGCTGAAAAATCCTAGTAAGTGATTTTGGCCATTTGATCTGAAAGTTATGATGTTGTTGAAGTTTAATATAAATGTTAAATGGTGTACTTAGCTAGAAAAATCTTCCACTTAAGCTCAAATGCTAATTTTGACATTCAATCGTATTCAATTAGGTTGAATAATACGACTCTCCAAGTTAGTTGACCTAGCCTCTAAGGAGTGTTTGAGGTGAGTGGACAATCCTCCTCACTTAATAATCCCATGTGTAAACATAAAATAATTTTATTATATAAAATGTTATAAGCTCTTTTAAATAATGGGATTTTCCTATATGTTGAAGTGGTTTCAAAAGTATATTTATATGTTGTATTTGTACATGAAATAATTTGCCATGATAAAATCATACATTTCCATCTTGCTTTATATTATTGAAATTGATGACACTACTTTTCTATATGATGAATGGATATAAAAATGCATTAACAGGTTTATGTAAGTTTTGTTAAATGTTGCTTACTTGAATAAGGATTTTCATGCTTACGTAATATTTTTAGACTATTGATTTGAGATACGGGACCCATTGAGAAATTTATTAGTAACCCTCACGTGCACTTGTGAATATGTGAATTACTTGGGCAAGAGTGGATAACGGGGAAAACGTAGGATGTATATATATGTTCATAAGAATCTGGCAGACGTGTTAGATAACTTATGACGATGAGTATGCTTATATTCTAATGGTCATCTCTTGAAATTTATTCTTTGGGCAATCTAATTGCATGTTTTACTATATTGAGTTTTAATGAAATTTTAGAAAGTTCATTGGTTTTTATCATACTTACATCACAGCGAATATATCTTCCATAGTAGCATACCTTGATGTTTATCTTTACATTATTAAATATTTTAATTTCAATTACTTAATATTTTTCTTGATGGATGAAAGTTTTCGAGTCTATTTTGAGATCATGGTTGTTGAATAGGTAGGCATATCTTCACGGCTATATTTATATATATATATATATACTTTCGAACATGATTTTTAAATGGAGTTTTAGGTGATCATAGGTTGTTTACTCACTGAGTTTCTATGAAACTCACTCTTTCATTTCCATGTTTTTCAGAGCCAGAGGATATTCTAATTATTTCCCTACGTTGTCTTGACTCAGGATTTGCTCACTGACTGAGTGGATCACACCTAGTGGAAATTTAAGGTATAACTGTGGTGTAAAGTCTAGCAATTGGTAGGATTGTATATGCATGTACTGTGGTTGTTGAGTGCCCAATAGGATGTAGATTGTGTAATCTAGGCCATTGTATTTATTTGTATCATTATATAGGTTGTGGTAGGCATATAACCCTTGTCTGATGTATAGGCCTTAAGACCAAGTGTTTGAAAAGTAGAGAAAACTCTATCAAATTTTTATTAGAATTTAATATATAAATATTTTGTTATGAATTGATGAAATAGTAAGTCGTTGGTATGTTATTTACATTGTAAAGCTTGTAGGATTTTTTGATAGTGACCTTCTACTCCGATCATGTTCTATGGATTGGGGAGTGATAAATATAGGTCTTAATATAGCTTTGTCAATAAGTCTATTAACAAGATATAATTCTTCTTTAACCATAAGGCACTAGAATGGAATGAAACATGTATTTTGTTATCTTCAAGAAACAAGTAATATGAAACTATTTATTCATATGAGTCCAGATTAGAACTAATTGATTATGCAGATGCAGGATTTTTATCTGATCCATATAAGGCTTGAATTCTGTTGATGATGAAATTCGGTTGGTATGGAGGACTCGAACTTCAGCCAATAGGGAGGAGTTCTAGGACCCAATGTTGTCTTTAAAGCGTGGAAGAGAAAGGACCGAGAGGAAGAAGAAGAAGGGAAACAACACGTTTAACATAGTTCGACTAAATTCGGGCGGCACCGGACCCTACGTTCACGGATGATTTGTATTGAGAAATAATATTTGCAGGATTTCTGCTTACAAAATTGTCTCTCATCTTTTCCTTCTAACAAGGCAATCCTATTTATAGGGGAAGAAGAAGTTATATGCATTAATTATAAGCTACAGTTGTATTACATCAAGTAATAAATGAGAAAGACAGTGAAAAGACTGCAAAATGGCCAGGGCTGAACGTAGGCTACAAAGTGGACCTTCTAGGGTGGCTATAGACAGAGATTGTCTATGCTTGGTCGCTGCGTTGCTACTAGACCAAGCAAGGTGCAGGGCAGCCTGAGCAAGGATCTTTGGTTCAGGTATATTACGAGTACTGCTTGTAGTAAGCTGGCCATGTGATCTCTTTGCTGAATTAATTTCTCATGAGGGGAAGTCACCTCACGAATCGTGCCCAAATGTCCTTGCAGTCTCATTATACTACGGTGAGAGAGACTAGGCTTGATGCTTAGGATTACCTCGCTATTTTTGCTTTCTTGATTGGTCTAAGTGAAGCCTACTAAAGGCTTTTTGTCAAAGTGTGAGACTTGGTCTTTGTTGTGCTCAAGGACTCGTCCTTGCGAGGCCATTTTTAGTATACAACATAAGCCCCCCAACTCTCGATTTGCTTTACGGACCGGGAGTTGCAAGTTTTTGAGGCTTGATTCATATCTTCAGCCAATGTACTTATTTGATCAAAGTGTCATGTCAAACATCTTTTCGTTCTGCTTTAGGCCATGCTTTTCCCTATTTGCCATTTTTGGCCATTGGCGTGACATTACCGCTCATTTCAGACCGTTGAATGAAGATCAGATCAGATTTTCTCTGGATTCTTCAAAGGGCTGAGCAGGTTTATTTATAACTCGGGGCATTCTTTCTTTCATCCCAGAGAAACTCAATGGAGGAGACTGAAGAGCCCCCTGCACTTTGGTGTCTTGGCTTCCGGCGAAGCTTGGTGGGACATGGATGGACTGTTACAGAGTGGCAGGAGATGTGGATAACTTGTTGCACGTGGCTCCTGTTAGTCTAGATGGGTGCCCTAGACCAATTTGATTGAGTGCTAGCGCATCCTGGACTATACATTCTGTGCATTGGGATATAA
>JANHAO010007603.1:0-19990 GCA_026873985.1 Saraca asoca | reverse complement strand
TGATGAAATTTTGATATGAAATTATGTTATTCTTAGGATCATAATCCCTCTAATGGTGTGGTCAATCAATATTTATTAGATTTAGTTTGGGGTTTTCCAAGGGTAGTCAAAACATTTTCAATTTGTTTTGTCAATGGGTATAAGTTCCACACACACTGATGAGTGAAGGGAAAAAATAATTAATAGTGGAGTTTGTGTGAAGGCTACAAGGAATGCCACAACGAGGGAAGATGACTTCTATAACATTCTTAAGGTGATTGTACAATTTGAGTATCAAGGATTTCCATTAAAAAGAGTGGTACCTTTTCATTGTTAGTCATTTGATCCTATGTTAGGCTATAGCATGAGAGTGCAACCGTAACATTATGAAATTATTAGAATTTATTTTGGCGATAAAATGGCTTTTTGAATAAATCTAAAAAAGGAAATTCAAAATTTTTTGGAACTTTGAAATTATAAATTTTGAGTTAGGAGAAACCCAAGTATAGTAGAAATTGATTATATAGATTTTAGATGTCCTTTGAATGTCAAAGAGTTGATCAAGAATATTCAAGGAATAAAAATTTGTAATTTTGAAATTTTATTTATGGAAAACTTTGGAAATTTGTCACAAGGGTTACAGATATTGAATGGACATAATATTATAGTCATTATAAAGATGTTTCATTTACCTAATTTGTATAAAATTTTTGTAAATTTTGGAAATTGATAAGTGTGTTAAATTTGAGCTCAAAATGGAAAAAATATGAAATAAGGAAGTGGTCAACTTGTAGATAGTGAAAAGTTAACTTATCTTTTCCAAAAATACCCTCCCTCAATCGGCTCACCCTTTTTTCTTAAGCCATCCCTGCACACCACACAAACCAGGAAAAACTCTCATTTTCTTTAGGTTTCTTCCTTCTCCCTCTATAAACCTTCGCTCTCTCTGCAAGTATGCTCTCTAACTCTTTTTGTTATTTTCTCAAATTTTTACTGTTGAATCATTTCTTCTTCCTCTTCATTTTGACATCAAAATTATATTGAGTTATTGAGTATAACTCAAGTTATGAATTTTTGAAGTTTTCTGTCATTATTCATGGTACTTTTCAACCCATGAATCCAATCAATTTTTCTACATTAAAATTTGTTAGACATAGCTTTATTCATGATATGGGATTTATAATTCAATCATATACAATTAGTTAATGAGAGAAATTTGTGGAAAAAAATTAGAAGCTAATATGCTTTCATTTTTGACATTGAAGAGCATAGAAGATTTTAGTGAAATAGTTATAGTTTCTTGTATCCAAACTATTGAGATGAGTGATACTTACCATTCTTAGGAATTATCATTGGATTCTTGCTTGAGATTTGTTGATTTGTGGTACAAGTTAGTTAAAAAAAGGGTTTTGTGATTATATGATGAAACTTAATGATTAAGTGAATTGTTGGAATGCTAATGAGTATGATGTTGAAATAATTGAGTTTATGTTTGTTTATGCTTCCAAAAACATGGGATAATAAGATCCTATAATATGTTTTTGTGTTAGAAATGAGTTCCCATGTTTTTGTACTGTTAATATGCAAAATCTACTTGTATGAGTCAAATTGCACCATTTTGAACTAAACCTGTGATCATGCTCACAAAAGTCTAATAGTTTTTCTTGATCGATTCAAATCAAAACCAAAATTTTACAAGTCGAATCATCCAATCCTACTCTATTTTTCGATTTTGATCACATTTGAAATTAGGCTTCCTAAAAGTTTTCAAAATTTGGCGAGCAGACTTGCATTTTTAACTACATTTTCTTTATTTGAATTAAGTCTTTTCCAAATAAGTTTTTGATTTTAATCGTCATCATACTTGCTTTTCTTTAGCAATTCTACTCATGATCTTAATTGCATTTTCAACAAAAATTCAAATTGTTTAGTCCCATTTTCCCTTACTTGAAACTACACTCTATTTCTTTGATTCAAAACCAAAGAAAATCTAATTAAACATATATGGTAAATGTAATATCTTAAGGGAGTGGTTTATAATCTCATATTAGTGAATATAATAGATGTGAATAAAATAATTACTAAACAATGAGTTTAGAAGAGAATGTAAATAAGAATTGAGAAAACATTGTAATGGTGATGAATGTCTATGATTGTGGAAAGATGATATTGTGAAGGTACAATTATTGTTAAAATTATAATCATTACAATGAATGAGTATATGATACAAATCTTGATTATGTATGTGAGACATGAAATGATACACAATATCATGAATGATGATAAAATATGTTGATATGAAAGTGATGAGATATTTATTATGAGAATGGAATGATTGAATACTTGGCAGCCTTTGAGGCTTGATATGAGAATGATGGGTCATGGTGGGAAATTATGAATCAGATCCTAGATCTATGCATTCCATTATGGCGAGGGGTATAAGATGGTTATTGGAGGGAAAAGGTTAGGTTTGTGGGGGATAAGGTGGGATAAGAGTAACGAGAAAGGTTATAATTGAATTATGATTGTGCATTATATGATTTATATTGTTGCTGCATGAAATGTTGAAATGTGATATCATGAAATTGATATTGATAATGAATTCAAAATGTTAACATATGGCTATGAGAGCCTGAATTGGCCTAGAATGGCCTAATGTGCTAAAAAATGCATAATGTGAATTACCTTAGTGGTAAGTTTCTGAATACCCTATAATCCTTTATGGAAATGATATAAATACTAGCTATTTGTTGATGGTATGTATACCTATGTATGAATGTATAGCTTTTATTATGTGATGAATTCATATGTTTGGTATGTATTTAACTCACTGAGCCTCAAACTCATTATTCTATGGATTATTTTTCAAATACTCAAGAATTAGCAGCCGGTCCCTTTATAGATAAGTAAGATGGATAACAACCTAATGGAAATCACAGCTAATACATTCACCATCACAGTAGATAGTCCTATAAGTGCATATGAAGTCGAGATCCATTACATAGTAATTATGGATATGGTTGGCTGTGAAGTACTACATGAGGTAGAAATCATAACTCTATAATCCACAAATTTGTTACTAATGATAGCTATGGGATGGTTCAATCCTTAGGGGATCCACCATCTAAGCTTCTTTTTATCCTCTTTTGAAAAAGCATAGATTGTCTAGAGTTGTCTTATGGTGGTGGTTTCATCAAGTGTTAATAGGAATAGTACCAGTAGCATATGTGTACTTAGGAGCATGTATTGCTGATACCATTCCCATTGACCTGGTGAAATATGATTTTGTATCAGTGGAACCAAAGTAGAACTATTGTGTGTCTTGAGTATCTGATTAACTTTTTGATGTAGATTATGGTGAGAACTGGAAGGCTAAAGGCTCAGAACATGAGTCTGGTTAGGGAAGATTATCTATTGGATAAAATAGCCCTCGTTGTGAAGTTGGTGAGAACTTAGAAGTTCCCTAGTGGGCGGAGAACTTGGTTCAACAAGCAATGGATTGCCTAGTGTATACATTAACTCAGAACTAAAATCAAATAAGTAAGGAAATCAATAGCAAATTGTTCATGAGTTCTTGAAATTAAAATCACCTCGATATACGAGAATCAATTTTTCTGTAAACCTATACCAATTTTCGGATTAGATGGAAAGATACAATAGAATGTTACATTGTTCTGAATTTTTGGTGTTAGAAGTAGTAGGATACTAGCTAGAAGATCTAGCACATTATTAGCATGTTGGAGCTATTGAGGGGAAAACTATTGATGTAGGACTTTTAACTTGGACAATGTTCCATGAGATTTTCATTTAATGATTTCTTCCCCTTCGTGTCTAATAGGCAAATGCTTAAAAATTTGAAAATTTAAGGTAAGGGAATTTGACTATAAGTGAATATGAAGATTAGTTCACATGACTTTCTCGATATGCTACACATCTAATTCCAAATGAGATCATTAAAATGGAAAGATTTGTGCAAGGGCTTCATGATTACTATTTTGATCACATTAAAGTTAACTCAAACACAACATATCAGCAAGCCATGAACCAAGCCTTGTGGGAATAATTGAGATAAAAAGAGCATCATGAAAGGGAAATGTCCTCTAGGAGAAAGAAAAAAGTTTGAATAGAGGAAACTAATGTGGTATCAAGTGGAAAATCAATTCAAGCTTGTGGGAAACCTTCTAGTGGTTGGAAAAGAAAATTTTCTAGATCATCACATTGTAGAATACACTTGCATAAAGAAATACGGGAAGTCAAGCTATTTTGATTACTTTTATTCCATTCCATGGAAGAGGTATTCCTAAAAAACAAGAAAACTCAAATGCTAACACACCACAATGTAGAATTTGCAATACAAACCATTATGGTCCCTATAAAAAGGATTTGATGGGATGCTTTTGATGTGGTCAACTTGGACATAAGGCGAGAGGATGCCTTATGGAAATGAATCCCTTAGAACATGGTGTAAATTATCAATTTAGATCCCTAAATCAAATAACAACACCCTTTGCAGCTTCAGTGAGAGTAGCAACAACATCTGGTAAAAGCAAAAGGTGAGGTAATCATGAAAGAAATCTTAATAAAGCTGTAACGTGAGTTTAAAATCTCACTAGACAAGAAGCTCAAGCATTTGATGCTATAGTCTTAGGTATTTTGATAATGCATAACTTACAAGCTCAAGTATTGTTTGATCTTGGCACTACTCATTCTTTTATTGCAAAGAAGCTTATTGGTTTGTTAAATGAATATGGTGAATTAATGGAAACACCATTAGTAGTAATGGCTCCTGTTGGCAAGATTTCACTAGCCGATCAGATGTTTAGGGAATGCGCCATAACCATAGGAGACAAACAGGTATCTACTAACCTAGTTGTGCTAGATATGGTAGATTATGATGTAATTCTAGGTATGGATTGGCTTTCTTAGCACCATACACACGTGAATTGCTTCAAAAAGAAAGTTATGTTTCATGTAGATGAATCCATTCTTATGACTTTTCAAGGAGAATGGATAGCTAAGATGGTTGGATTAATCTCGAGCATACGAGCTTGGAAACTTTTGAATACAGGATATGCAACTTATTTAGCTATGGTATATGATCTAGATGTGATAACTTTGAACCTAAATGAAGTCCCAGTAATACATGAATATCTCAATGTATTTCCTAATGAGTTACCCGAGTTACCACTGGATTAGGAAATTTGAATTTACTATTGATTTGATGCCTAGTATAGAGCATATTTCCATTCCTCTAGTTTGAATGATGCCAATGGAACTTAAGGAATTGAAAACCCAGTTACAAGAGTTACCTAACAAAGATTTCATTTGCCCAAGTGTGTCGTTGTGGGGAGCACTTGTATTGTTTGTAAAGAAGAAGGATGGTTCACTAAGATTATGCATTGATTATTGCCAATTGAATAGAGTGGCCATAAAAAATAAATATCCCCTCCCTCGTATTGATGACTTGTTTGATCAATTGTAAAGGAAAAAATATTTCTTGAAAATAGATTTGAGGTTAAGATATCATTAATTAAAGATTCATGAAGAAGATGTGCTTAAAATTGCCTTTCATACACGATACGGACATTATGGATTTCTCTTAATGTCATTTGGACTGAGAAACATCCCAACTACTTTCATGGATCTAATGAATCAAGTGTTTAAATTGTTTCTAGATAAATTCGTGATTGTATTTATTAATAGTATCATGGTTTACTCCAAGAATGAAAAGGAGAACACTCAACACCTATGAATAGTATTGCAAAATTGAAAATTGGCTTAGACCCACAATGGTTACTAAATTCATAGTTTTTTGGGTTTAATTGGATATTATCGAAAGTTTGTCATGAATTTTTCTAAGACCACTACATCACTAACTAAGCTTACTCGAAAAGGAGTATGATTTGAATGGACTCGTACTTATGAGGAAAGTTTCTAAAAGTTGAAGAAATGCTTGATGACAGCCCCAATGTTGGCATTACTATTTAGATTAGGTGGTTATGCAATGTATTGTGATGCTTCACACATTGGGCTTGTATGTATATTAATGCAAGATGGAAAAGTAATTATGTATGCATTACGACAATTGAAGAAACATGAACAAAACTACCCTACTCATGATTTGGAAATAGCAACAGTAGTTTTTGCATTGAAAATTTAGAGGCATTATCTATATGGCAAAACATGTGAGATTTATATAGATCATAAAAGCTTGAAGTATATCCTTGAATAAAAAGATCTTAATCTTAGACAAAGAAAGTGGATGGAGCTGGTTAAAGATCATGACTACTCAGGTATCATCCAGGTAAGGTAAATGTAGTTGCTAATGCATTGAGTTGCAAGTCAATGAGTTTTGCTCATTTTCTTTCCAAAGATGAAAAATAACTATGTTTTTACCCATAGTTGGGAAAAATTGGAGTGCAATTGAAAGTTTAGAATCAACTATAATTCTCACCTATATGACAGTATAATCGATAATAGTTGATCAAATCATAGATGCTAAAAAACAAGATTCACACTATACAATTCTCAAACAAAAAGTAGAAACAAAACTGAAGTTGAAATTCATAGTTAATAAAATAGAAGTGCTAAAAAAGGAAGGATGTTATGGGTACCCCCAAATATGTGAGATGATTTGCTAAAGAGCATAATTCGTCATATATAATGCACCCAGTCCAAAATATATCATGATTTGAAGGATGTATTCTGGTGGAAAGGTATGAAACGAGATGTACTTGGGTACGTAAAAAAATGTTTAATGTGTTAGCAAGTGAAAGCTAAACATTAATTTCCGGGGGGTTACACCAATCTATCAAAATCTTGAAATGGAAATAGGAAGGTATAACGATGGATTTCGTAATTAGATTGCCACGGAAGCAAAAAGGTTATGACTTAATCTAGGTTATCATTGATTATTTAACCAAATCAGCTCATTTCTTACTAGTTAAAATGACTTATTCAACTATTCAATATGCATAACTATATCTTGATTGAATTGTTCTTTTGCATGGTGTGGCATTGACAATTATCTCAGATCATGGTACCCAATTTACTTCTCATTTTTGGTAATCATTTCAACAATCATTGGGGACTCAATTATAGTTTAGCATGACTCTTCATTCTTAGACAAATGGTCAATTAGAAAGAACAATCCAGACTCTAAAGGGCATGTTATGAGCATGTGTGATGGAATTTGAAGGGAGCTAGAAAAAATATTTGCCGTTTATCAAATTTGCCTACAATAATAGTTATCAAGCCAATATACAAATGGCAGCTTGTGAGGCATTGTATGGACAAAGATGTAGATCATTGACAGGCTAGTTTGAGCCTAGGGAATCAAAATTATTGGGATCAGATCTTGTGGTAGATGTAGTTAAAAAAGTACAATTGATTTGTGATAGAATGAAAGCAGCTGAAGATCAATAAAAGGCTTACCTAAATAATAGGAGAAGAAACCTAGAATTCAAGGTTAATGATCAAGTATTTCTCAAGGTGACTCCTATGAGAGGAATTATATGATTTGGTAAAAGGGGAAATTAGCACTACGGTATATGGGACCATTTAAAATTATTAAATGTGTAAGAGTTGTAGCGTACCAATTGAAATTACCAATTGAGATGTAAGGAATCCACCCAGTATTCCATGTCTCAATGTTAGGAAAATATGTTCCAAATAAGTCACACATTATTAAAGAAAACTCAATCCAATTAGAGACTAAGCTGACTTATGAAGAGTAACGAGTAGCTATTTTGGATCAACAAGTTTGAAAATTAAGATCTAGAAAAGTTTTGATGGTTAAGGTACAATAGGAACAACGAGATGAATGAGAAGCTACCTAGGAATTGGAAGTGGATATACACAAAAAATTCCCTCATCTACTAGGTAAGAATTAACTACTATCACTATTTAGAATTTAGGGATAAATTCTTTTAAGGGGAAGAATTTGTAACATCCTGAAATTATTAGAATTTATTTTTGCGATAAAATGACTTTTAAAAAAAATTTGAAAAGGGAAATTCAAATTTTTTTGAAACTTTAAAATTATAAATTTCAAGTTAGGAGAAACCCAGATATAGTAGAAATTGATTATATGGATTTTGGAAATCCTTTGAAGATCAAAGAGTCGATCAAGAATGTTCAAGGAACAAAAATTTATAATTTTAAAATTTTGCTTCCAAAAAACTTTGAAAATTTGAAACAAGGGTTTTGAATATCACATAAACATAAAATTATAGTCATTATAAATATGTTTAATTTACCTAATTTGTATTAAATTTTTATAAATTTTAGAAATTGATATAAGTGTGTTAAATTTGATATCAAAAGGGAAGAAATATGGAATAGGGAAGTGGTCAACTAGTGGATAGTGAGAAGTTGAATTATCTTTTTCAAAAATACCCTCCCTCAGCTAGCTCACTTTTTCTTTTTAAGCCATCCCCACATGCCACACAAACCATGCAAAACTGTCATCTTCTTCTTCGAGTTTCCTCCTTCTTTCTCTAAACTTTCACTCTCTTTCTACAAGTAAGCTCTCTAACTCTTGTTATTTTCTCAAATTTTTACTATTGAATCCATTTTTCCTCCTTTTCATTTTGATATTAAAATTATATTAATTTACTAAGTATAACTCAAGTTATGAATTTTTGAAGTTTTCTATCATTATTCATGGTACTGTTCAACCCATGAGTCAAATCAATTTTTCTGATGTTTTGAAGTTAGATATAGCTTTATTCATGATATAAGAATTATAGTTTAATCATATATGATTAGTTAAAGAGAGAAATCTATGGAAAAAAAGCTTAAAAGCTAATATGCTAATATTTTTTATTTTGAAAAGTATAGAAGATTTTGGTGAAATAGTTGTAGTTTCTTGTGTCCAAACTATCAAGATGAGTGATACTTACCATTATTATGAATTATCATAGGATTCTTGCTTGAGATCTATTAATTTATGGTGCAAGTTAGTTAAAAAAAAAGGTTTTGTGATGATATGATGAAACTTGATGATTAATTGAATTGTTAGAATAATGATGAGTATGATGTTGAAATAGCTAAGTTTGTATTTGTTTATGCTTTCAAAAACATGAGATAATAAAATCTTATAGTGTGTCTTTATGCTGGAAATGAGTTCCTATATTTTTTTACTATAAATATGCAAAATCTATGCCTACGAGTCAAATCGTACCATTTTAAACTAAACCAACGATCATGCTCATAGAAACCCAGTAATTTTTCTTGGCTAATTTTAATCAAATTTTGAACTAGAATTTTACAAGTTGAATTAACTAATCTTCCTCTATGTTTCAATTCTAATTGTGTTTGAAATTAGACTTCCTCAAAGTTTTCAAAATTTGGGGAGTAAACTCACATTTTTAACTACATTCTCTTGATTTGAATTAAGTCTTGTTATAGGTAAAATTTGGTCTCACAAAGCAGACCAGTAGAAGATCAATAGGAGCTAAGTCCAAGCAAGAGAAGTTGAGATTGCTAAGGCTGCCTGGTAGGCACTGCCTCGCTAATTATGAGGTCAAGATGCGACAAAACCAAAGGCTAGAGATCCAGTTCATTAAGAAGTGAACTATCCCACTTGAGCTCACCTCACCAAGTGTGAGTTCAACCTTACTAGCCGAAGGCCAGTAGCAAACCTGAGCCAAAAATAGCTCACGAGATGCAATGCAGTGCCTAACCAAAGGTTCAACGAGATAGAGCACTAGATAGGCTTACATTAGCTCACAGACAAGGGACTCACCCGTAGAAAGCAACCTATAGAAGTCAATTTGTAGGAGTTTATATTGTCTTATACATTTAATGTTTGATGTAACTTATTTACAACATATAAAATTACATTTGTAACCTCCCAGCTTCTATAAATAGAAGGAGGAGGATCCATGTAGAACAGGCTGAAAACACTATACTGAAACTCTGTAGAATTCATTTTAGATTAATAAAAGTTAACATGGATGTTGGGACCAATACGGCCTAATTTTAGCTGAACCACATTGAAAATATTGCATGCCATTACTGTTCTTCCTCTTCACCATCTTCATTATCTTCCTCATCTCTCATTGTGTTAATCAGAAAGTAGTTTGGGGTTTAAGAACTAATCTTAGCTGATAGGAATTTGACAGAACCAGATTTCATCATCAACAAGTCTTTTACAAATAAGTTTTTGATTCTGATCATGATCATACTCACTTTTCTTTAGTGATTCTACTCGTGATTCTAATCTCACTTTTAGCAAGCATTCAACTTATTTAGTCCCATTTTCCTTTACCTGAAACTGTACTCTATTTCTTTGATTCAAAACCAAAGAAAGTATAATTAAACATATATGGTAAATGTAATATCTTAAGGGAGTGGTTTATAATCTAATATTAATGAATATAATAGATGTGATTAAAATAATTACTGAACAATGAGTTTAAAAGAGAATGTAAATATGAATTGAGAAAGCATTGTAATGGTCATAAATATCTATGATTATGGAAAAACGATATTGTGAAGTTATGATTGTTGTTAAAATTATAATCATTACAATGAATGAGTATATGTTGTAAATCTTGATTATGTATGTGAGACATGAAATGATACAAAATGTCATGAATGATGATGAAATATATTGATATGGAAGTGATGAGATATTCATTATGAGAATGGAATGATTGAATACCTATAGCTTTTAAGGCTTGATATGAGAATGATGGATTATGGTGGGAAATTATGAACTGAATTCTAGATCTACACATTCCAATATGTTGGAGGGGTATAAGTGGGTGCTAGAAGGAAAAAGGCTAGGTTTGTGTGGGATAAGGTGCAATTGGAGTAACAATAAAGATTATAATTGAATTATTACTGTGCATTGCATGATTTATATTGTTGTTGCATGAAATGTTGAAATGTGATATTATGAAATTGATATACATAATGAATTCAAAATGTTGACATATGGCTATGAGAGCTAGAATTGGCCTAATGTGTTGAGAAATGCATAATGGGAATTACCTTAATGGTAAGTCTTTGAATATAAAATAATCCTTTTTTAAAAGATATAAATACCAGTTATTTGTTGATGGTATTTATACTTGTGTATGAGAAGGACATGTGGAAGAATTTTAACTATAAAAGTTCCAACAAAATGAAAGATATGATGGATGAGATGTGAAAGAAGAAGCCTGCTTAACTCAACTGGATCGGCAATGAAGAGTAAGAAACCCTTCTCAAGTATTAGGAGGACCTTGAATTCAAGTTCAAGTTAGAGAAAAATAACAGGAACAAGGCCTTGGATACAAGTGGATAGGATTCCTCCCTACATTAGGCAGATCTATCCCTATATATCAGAGCATTGGCTGTGCATGGTAACATTATTTATGCTATTTTAACTTAATGTTATTTATGTCTGTGAAAATTTTCATGTTGTGCAGATACGTGAGACTGGGATCAAGCTGTCCATGGACAGCCTGTTCCAACACCCTTACACCCAGAAAGATGACCAGTGGGTCTTGCCTTAAGCTGCACAATCCTATGTAAGTAGCTTCTCTTAACTTGCATTTTTGTTATTAATGTATTGTGTATTTGGTAGTAAAATTATTACAAATAATTCATTATTTTAATTTGTAGGAGAATTTCAACAAAAGAAAGAAGGACTTGGTGCAAATTCAGGTGCAGAGAGGTCTCGAGGGCTTTGGGGACATAGTTGGTGATGTGGTGGGGCCATCTAATTATGATTTATAGGTGGACACCATTGGCCAAACCAAAAAGTGATGAGCCTATAAGTTGGGGTCTAGGGCCACAATGAGGAAAGTTGCATCAAATGTTGCATTTTACTTTAAGAACATGTTGCATGCTACATTGGACTAGCTCATGTGCACTATGACTAAGATGCAGTGCCAAATGCAGGAGATTTTCACTCAGATGAAGCACTTTATGTAAACTTAGTAGCAGTAGCAATAGTAGAGTCAAACTCTATCATCTTCTCATCTACCTCATCTTTATTTATATTACCACTAGCTCTTGCCTACTACCGGCTGGCTCCTGCCTACCTGTATCTACTGCTATCGTAGCCATCTCAACCAGCGGTTCAACCACAACCAATAAAGGTTGAGATCCGAAGACTGATAATCAGTTCTTCTTCGACAATCTTGGGTTGTAATTATAATTTTATATTTTTATTTGAATAATCTATTTCATACATTAATTTGAATAATAAAATATATAAATTATTTTACTAATTTCATATATTTATATTTATTCATGTGCTTTGCATTTTAACTTTTTATTATAATTAAATATTCATTTTTAGAAATTAAATAAAAATATTAAAATTAATTTTTTACTACTAATCAAAATTATTTTAATAAAAATTTAAAAATAGAATTTCAAAAAATTGTGTTAAATAAAATTTTAAAAAATTATCCATTTTTCGATGGGTTTTCAAGACATTTACGATGGATTTATGATAGATTTGTGATACCTTTTGGATGGATTTTTTTTTTTACAGATTTTTAATGAATTTACCAACCAATTTGTGATAGCTTTCCAACAAATAAAAAGAGAAAAAATTATATAAAAAATAATTGCCTTAAAATTTATTAGAAATTCATTTATGATGAAAAACATTTTCAGACCATGGTTTTACCAATGACCATTTTCTGTCAAAAATCAGTCATAAATAATGATTTTTGATAGATATATCAGAATTTCTGATGGAATTTTTCACCGAAAATCACATTTTTTTTGTAATGGCTTCAACACTAATATTAGTACATATTTTTAATTATTGGTTAATTAATTATTGACAAATTTTCATATTGTCAGAGTTAATTTTTAATTATTAGTTATATTTTCTTGTATATTTGAATTAGAATTGACTAATTATATATTTGAAATTATATTTAGGAATTATATATATTTTGAATTAGATTATATAGGATTAAGTAGTTAGATGGCATACTGAATAGTGTTATTGATATTACTTTAGGAATTATGTATATTTTAGTTTAGAACCTATTTTTATATTAGCAATTATATATTTTTTGATTTTGTTAATTTTTGAAATTAGTAACTGTCTTATAAATATTAATTATTAATTCTATTATTGCTTCACATTTGGTGAATGAAACTGTTGAAATTAAAATTATGTGTTGTTAGAAATATGAATATCATTACTATTACAAAAACTCTATAAATTTTTTTTTTTCGGAGTTAGGATGAAATGTTGATGAACTTTCCTATGGTTTTTACATGTTTCAAAATATTTTGTAAATAGGAGAAAACATGTATATAAGTTAAAACATGTATGAAAACTTAACATATTTCAAGTAAATTGTGAAAAATAGAATAAGAAAATCTTGGAACACAATAGGTGGATGTATGAGACTTCTTTCAGAATGTAGTGGATATAAGATGAATTTTCTTAATAAGGTGGAAGAATTTATTGATTTTACAAAAACTCAACTAATTTATTTACGTGATAGTCAGATAAGCTGTCTATGCTCCAAGCATAAATATGGAAAATTCTTACCTCTTAATGAAATTAATGTTGATTTGTATAGACATGGATTTAAATATGATTATTGATAGTCGACTGATCATGGTGAGGAAAGACCTATTGAAAAAGGAAAGTCTTCTAGTGGTATAATATGGGATTTACATGATGCAAGTAATAGGTATTAAAATATAGTATTAGATGTTGATAGGCCAGAAGTTACAACTCACTTAGAATGTAATGTAGAAGAGCCTCTAAAAAGGGATGCCTAGAACTTTTATGAAATGTTAGAAATTGTACATTGGCCACTATGGATAGCTTATATTAATCATTTAGAGTTGTCATTAGGAGTTAGGATGTTAAGTATAAAATCTAACATCTACTTAGTGTAGAATTCCATTGATTGGATTTTGTAACTTATGATTAGGACACATCTGTATGACACTATTATTCTCCAAACTTTTATGAAACAAGGAAGTTAGTGAAGAAGTTAGGGTTGAGGCATAAGAAATTAAGCTATTGTATGAAATGACACATGTTTTACAAGGAGACTAGATTTGATAAAGAATATAGAATATGTGGTTCACATTAGTATAAGGAATAGAGGACAAGTCAGAATAACAAAGAAGTTCCCTTTAAGTGAATGTATTATCTACCATTAATCCTAAGGTCGCAAAGGTTGTATGCTTTAATAAAGTTAGCTCCTCATATGATATGGCATTATGAGAATCGAATAGAGACAGACATTCTGTGTCATCATTTGGATGGAGAAGTATGGAAACAATTTGACCAAAATTACTCAAAGTTTGTAGTCGATCATTGAAATGTAAGACTTGGGTTATGTTATGATGGACTCACTTGGCTAGTAATAGTCACTCCATACAAATTGACGTCATATATATGTATGATAATTCTATATATGTTTTTGACCTTGATCGTCCTACATCCAAAAAATTCAAAGAGTAAAATTGATATATTCATACAGCCATTAATAGATAAGTTACTCACTTTGTAGAGTGATAGTGTTCTAACATATGACATTTTAATGACGCAAAATTTCAAATGAAACCCACAATGATGTGGACTATCAACGACTTTCTTGCATATGAAATGTTATTTGGTTGGAAAATGGCCAGAAAACACCTACATAGGTGTTGATGTAGATGCAACTATAGTAGCATCAACATCCATTCCCAAATACATAAAGGATTGTTAGCATTTTTGAGATTGTTAGCCTTATTAGCCTAGCTAATGGGATTGTTAGCATTTTTGATATTGTTGGCATTTCATTACTTTATTATCTATCCCTATTTGGTTTTGATGTTGACAACCATTTAAGTTTGACAATATTTTTTAGTGTTTAATATTTGTTTTGTAGGATCAAAGTATATATTATTCAAGAGATCCACAACTTCACTTAGGATTTATTTCACCGTTTATAGGATCTTTTGTAAGTAAAATTCTATTCAAGTCTTGATACAAATAAATTTCTTAAAACTGATAAATTGAGATAGCAAATAAATCTCTTGAAGTGATCTAAACTTAAATATTTTCCAAACAAATTTTTAAAATGATCTTTCATAAGTGTAAGCTTTATAAAAAAACACTTTATACTCTGTGATTCAATTCACGAATTGATTTATTTGAAAAACTTGTGAAAACTATTCGAATCGATTCACTAATCGATTCTTGAAGAAAAGTTTTGAAAAATATTTTTACCAAAGGTTAGGAGAATCATTTAAATCGATTCCCTAATCAATTCAACACATGATTTTAAAATACTATGATTCGATTCATCAATCTATTCGATCATAAATTTTACATAAGTTGAATCAATTCATAAATCAATTAGTTATTTATAAGTTTGTTATAACCACCATGAACCAATTCACAAATCGATTCAAGGACTAAAAATTAGTTATTTTTCAAATGTTGCTTATAACAACTATAAATACCCCTAACGCTATTTCAAACTTAACTGTTTTCAAAACAAATACACTTCTTCAAGAGTGAAAATTTCAAAGCTAATTGAGCTTAACTAGATTCATCACTACCTCTCTTTATCTAATTAATTAAAGGATCTTTCATTAAGATTTGAAGAGAGCTTTATAGCTAGATGTTTGAGATCTTCATCTTAAACTTGATATTGTATATCTTTACCTTTATCTTGATTTTACCTTCAGATTTCTAGGTTGATAAGAATTTGTGTCTTGACTTTAAATTGCAATTTCTAGGTTGATAGAAATTGGAAATATAAAGGAAAAGGTTGATCTTCCCTTTGCATCTTCTTTAGCTATGAGGTCTATTACAGTTAGTTGAAGAGTGCATTGAATTCTTTGTACATCTCTAGGTTATGAGGTTAATCATAGTCTAAAGAGATGGAAGAATAATTGTATCTAGGTTAGGCAAGAGCTCGATGAAATCTTGTTGTCCTTAGGTTTTACAAAAGACCAAAAAAATTCCTGTTGTATGAAGTGGTCGTTCAGGAGCCCATTTAAAACCCTATTGTAGTAATAAAAATAAGTGATCCGATTGAAGATTGACTCAGTAGATGTAAACTTCATATGTGGTTTCAAGTGAAGTTGAACCACTTTAAAAATTGTAATGTTTTCATTGTTTCTTTATTATTTCTTTACATTTTGCAATTTAATTTTATGCAACTTAATATTTTTACTATGTTGAATTGATATACCATAATTCTATTTCTATAATAAACTACTATTATACTAAAATTGTTTACTACAATTCTGCTATTCTACTGTAATCAATAATCTACTTTATACACTTTCATATAATCTTGATTAGCTAATTGAATTTGCAATATTATATCATGTCAAATCAGTCACTCCAATTCAGATTTTAATCACCAAATTAGCTTCCAAATACAAAAACAATTTTATTAAAACTTCTGCTTTTGCAATCCAAAAGAATCCAAATTATTTTTATTGAGAGCATACCATTTACTAGCATAAAAAGGGCAAGATTTTTTTTAGCACTCTTATATATATATATATATATTAATTTACATATATATTCTTGGGACCTAAAATTGGTATTAGAGCTTCAGGCTCTTAATACTCTCTTATTTCAAAAGAGAAAATGGATTGTACTTTTATACTGTTACCAAAATGTCCTTCTTTATACAAACCCCTTGGTTTTAATGGACATCATTATACATACTAGAAGCAAAAGATCAAAGACTTCATTGAAGCAACTGACATTGATATGTGGGAACTTGCAGAAGATGGTTATGATCCACCTCAAACCCTTATAAATGGAATTTTAAAACCTAAAGCTAAGTTACTATGGACTAAAGAGGAGAGAAAGAGACACCTCCTTGCCTCTAAGGTTAATGGATCATCACCAACTCTCTGTCCCCTAATGAGTATAAGAGGATTTCAAATTGCATAACAGTAAAACAAATTTGGGATACCTTAAAAGTAGCTCATGTAAGAACTACTTAGGTTAAGGCATCCAAAGTATATGTTTTTGCATCTGAATAAGAAACATTTAAAATGGAAAAAGGTGAGTCAATTAAAGATCTTATTCAAAGGTTCACTGCCATAACTAACTAACTATTGTTACTTGGAAGAAAGTTTGAAAATGCAGATTTGGTACACAAGGTTATAAGATAAAGGAATCTCTAAAGATGCATATGTCAACTATATAAGAGCTCCATAGAAATCTAGAAAAGCATGAAGTTGAAAAGAAGAGGTATAAAAAGAATGGAGTTGACAAAAAAAAAAGAAATCACTGGCATTGAAGGCTGCGAAAGATTCTAGTGAGGATGAATTAGAATGTGATCCAAACATAAATGACAAAGAAGATATGGCTTTGCTACGCAAGAAGCTACAAAGAATTCTTAGAGAAAATAGGCATAAAGAAAAGAAGAAGATAGTAACTCAAAGAAAGAATCAAAATAAAACAGATTAAGGAAACACAAGTGTTAGCATTACACCTACCTATTTTGAATGTAAAAAGCCTGGCCATCAAACCAGATTGTCTTGTTTACTTGAAAAGACAGCTTGAGAATGAAAGGAGAAAAAGAAAACTATCTTACAAGAAGGTTAATTTAGCTATCTTTGAAGATGAGCATACTAATTCTGAAGCTGAAGAGAAAGAAGAAGTCTTTCTCTGTCTCATGGCAAGACTTGATGATAATGAGGTATTTGGTAACGAGTCCTTCTTCTATTCTAAAGATGAATTTAATCCCTGTGATGAGTATAATTCTTCTGCTGATGATGATAGTGAAGAAGATATTGATGATGTATTCATAGAACTATATGATTCTTTATTGAAAGCTAAAAATGAACTGAAGCATGCTAAGAATGAAAATGATAATTTGCTTAAGAAAATCAATAAATTAGAAAAGGAAAATAATGATCTCAATATCCTAGTAGAAAAGTTGTTAAGTAAGAGTAAAGCATGTGATTAGTGTGAGATAGATAAATTGTCCATAGCTTTACAAGGATTCACTAATAGTGAGATAAAACTCAATAGCATGCTAAAAACTCAGAAGAACTTACAAAATAAAGTTGGCTTAGGATATAGACAACAATGAAAGAAAAGTTAAAAAAGAAACTATAGAAATATTACTAGTTTCTATTGCAACCACAAAAGACACCATATCAAACATTGTCCATATCAAAATGGTACCTATGAGCTAAAGCCAAATGAAAAGCTAGTTTGGTTACCAAAAGTATCAGATTCTAATAAATATGTTGTTATGGCTATTAACAAATTTGGACCCAAAATTTGTTAGGTACCAGCAAAGGAAGTATAGATTTTATATTGTAGGTTTGTATGAGAGAAAAGGAAGCATCTCATGATTGTTGAATAAAAGTTACACTCACACAAGTCCAAGAGTACTAAATCCCCTAAACTTTATTAGTAAATTTTCTTATCTCTATATTTTAAATGTTTAATTAATTTGTACATTGCAATTACTAACTTAGGCATTGGAGATACCCCTAAGGTTGTTTTGTAGGTACATGGAGAGAAAATTGAGTTTTCAATTGATTTGAGGAGTTTATTGGCTATTTAAGTGATTAGAAAAACACATGAAAACAAAACCTTAGAAAAACTAAATTCAGGACATCCTGAATTGATTCAGTAATCAATTCAAATTTTTTGAAGATTTCTTTGAGTTTTTGAATCTATTATTGAATTGATTCACTTCTCGAAAAATTCACATTATGAATTGATTCCCAAATTAATTCACAAGATTTTCCAAAGTTTTGGAAAGACTCAAAAATTTCTAAATTTTTTTCTAAAAACCTAGATGAATCGATTTCAGATTCGATTCATATGGAATTCTATGAACCTATGAATTGAATCCATAATCAATTCATACATAAATACTGTACCCAAATCAATTCATACTTAAATTTTTTGCCCTTTGAATCGATTCAAAGCATGATACAATATATAGTGAATCGATTTTCAACTTCATTTGCAACACACCTCTCAACTGAAAAATCAAACTCTCCTAATCTCTCTCAACCCAATCTCAATCCTTACACAATCTTTTCATAAAGTTCTTTCAGAAAATGCTTAGGAACATCAATTCTAACACTTTTCACTGAGTGATTTCAACAAAACCCCCAGAAATCAAAAATTCACAAATTTTTCCTAAAAACCCTAACTTCTCAATTTCTAATAATTTTTTTGAAAATTCAACATGGTCAAAAGAATCAAGATCCCTACCAAGAGAAAGGAAAAGTCTCTAGCACAACTTTCAACCCTTGTAGTAGAAGAATCACTTTTCTAATCAGCAAACAAGTATATTGCCTTCCTACAACTTTCTAATAGGAAGGTAAAGCCTTTAAAATGCTTTAATGATCAATTATTGCAATGTACCCATTTACCTTGTTTATTAGCTACGTTAGACAAATTTTTGACTTTTAAGGGAAATAGTTACCCTAGGTTAGTGAAGATGTTTTATGCAAACTTAGCTAATGCTAGAGGTAAACTATCATGTTATGTGAAGCATAAACATGTAGTTATTGATTTTAAATTTTTGCCAAATGAATTTGGCATGGATGATAGTCAACCTAAGCTTACTGCAGGACACTTCATTGAATTTAGCTAGGAATTAGCCATTAGGATGTTTTTTCCTTATTCCACCCCAAAGGATGGAAGTGGAAAATTACTCATTACTAACTTATCTCCTGAGGATAGAATCCTGCACTATGTTTTGTGTAAAGTGATTTTGCCTAGAATTACTAATTTTACTCAAATAATGGAGGATCAGCTATTTTTTATCTGGGTTATTAAAAATTGGCATCATTTTAATATGCCCTACTTTATTTTGAAACATATGGCTGAATGTTCTAAAAGAATAGACACTGGCTACCTCCCATATGGCATGATCCTTACGTACATTTTTGCCAAATTCAAAATTAATTTTTCTGATAAAATTTTAGTTTTAGTACCAAACCTAACTACCATGATTAATGCTTCACATTTTCATAAAATGGGTTTACAAGAAAATGATCAAGGCATATGGACTAAGAAAAGGTCACAAAT
>JANHAO010007602.1:0-19987 GCA_026873985.1 Saraca asoca | reverse complement strand
TAAAAAATAAATATACATAAAGTTACTTTATAACATTTACTTTATTATTAAAATTATATTAATTAATTAAAATTATGTCAAAAAAATGATTAAATATAAATAAATAAATAAAATTAAGTAATTTGAATTAAATCATATACTAAAAAATTAGAAAAAAAATATTTGACCACAAATTTTAATAAATATTTTTTCAAATTTAATAAAATTATAAAAACTTCTAAGAAGTTGTGTATATCACAAGTAACATCTAAAACAACTAATGATCAAGAAAAAAAGTAATTTAAATAAATTGAATCAAGTCCCATATTAAAGAAAAAATTTGAAGACAAAGAATAATCACACATATATAAGACAAAAAATTGAATAGTAATTTTAGATGAAGTGTTTAAAATTGTTAATGATACAAATTTTACTTAATGTAAATTGTGTTTAAAGAAATTGTATAATGTTTATGTATTACAAACAATATTCCTTTTAAAAAAATAAAAATGAAGAGTTTGTCTTGAATGTGGTAAACAATCAGTTTAAGAAAAAAAGATTCTTACGTGAAAGAACATTTTGTTTTTGAAAATTCATGACAAGATAATTCATACGATTTCAACAATAAAAGTTATTGTAAAAAAATAAAAAGATATTTATAAGTCACATTTAATTTTAGTAATAAATTAAGTTCATCATATTAAAAGCTATATAGCAATGTTAGACATGTTAATTTTTTGGAGATAACTGATAATTATTAATACAAATTTTTACCTTGTTTAATTAAAGGGTAATTTAGTCTACATAAAAATTTAATATCAAATAAAATGTATTAGTAAGAGTAGTTGTGGAAATAGTCTCACCCTTTTTATAAGTTATATCAATTGTTAAAAAGTGGTTGATCTTAATCTTAGATAAAGTTACTAATGATACAAGTTTTGTTTATTATGAATTATATTAAAAAAATAATTAAATTGTATGATATTTTATGTGTTATATACAATGTTCATTTTAAAAATTAAAATGAAGCGTTTGTCTTGATTACAATAAATAATCAATTTAAGGAAGAAAGATTCTTGTGTCAAAGATCATTTTGTATAGCAAAATAATTTATGCAACTTCAACAATAAAAGTGATTGTGAAAAAAAAATATTTATAAGCAATATTTAATTTTAGCAATAAATTATGTTCATCACATTACAGACAATAGTGCAATTTTAGGCATGCTTGTTTCTTGAAAAATAAAATAAAATGACAACTATTAATTATTAGTATTAATTTTTACCTTGTTTTATCATATGGTAATTTAGTTTATATAAAAAATTTGTATTAAATAAAATGTGGCATTAGCAAAAGTAGTTGTGAAAATAGCCCCACCCTTTTTATAAATTGTATCAAATTGTTGAAAATTGGTTGAGTATAAACTTAGATGAAGTTGTCAATTGATAAATATTATTATGGGGTATAATGATAAACCTACTTAAAATACATGCTACCACTCTCAGCACTAAGGATTATATATATATATATATATATATATAAAAGGTCCTCTCTCACACTCTCGATATATGGTTTTTTATCTAGTTACATCAGAGTGCTCTTTGGAGCGCCAATTTTGATCACTCTTTCCTATTTTGTAGGTACTTGAAGAAAGAATTAAATGATTTGACCAAGGATATTTTAATTAAATTCTTTCTTTGAGTACCTATTGAAGGGAAAATTAGATCTAAGCATATCAAATATATCGATCATATGCATCAACTATGCATATTGAAAAATTTAAAATTTTCCCAATCCCAAATCATGTTGTTTATAAATTAATTCATAAGTAAAATAAAATTTAAATTAAAAGTTTAAATTATACTTTCTCAAGAGTTGTTCTCGGAATCGTTGGTCAAATATCAATTTGATTTTTAAGCAATTCCATAAACTCTTTAACCAGCTCCATGATTAAATCTCTCAGATTATCCTCGGGTAACTCCTTTAGATTTGATTTCTAATACCAATGGTAATTCACACAAACCAAAGTTTCTACCAAGTTTATATTACTTGTAGAATAGAAAAATCAACCACTCATCTTCAGAGGTGGCAACTCTCTAAGGAATCACAATTCATTTGGGCAGGGTTAGTGTTTGAATACAAAAAGAAAAAAAAATAAGTGAAATCACATAAAGAGAACACATATGTTAGGGCTAAATTGCTCTATTCAATCTCTTTTTTTGTTAGGCTTCTCTTTTTTTTAAATAGAAGAGTTAGGAGCACAAGTAAGAGTGAAGGAACAATATGCGTAACACACAAGCTAGGGTTGCCCCTTGCTTATGCTGTCCACTCATAATGGATGGGTTGTATGGCTAGTGCAGCTCCTTAGGCCCAAGGAGTCCACACTCCATAATCTAATGTTCATTCTTTTGTGTTTAACAACTCTAAACACTTTCATATGAATTCAAATTCATAAACTCTCTTATAATCATTTGCTAATTGTTTTAATTAATTTAAAATAATTTCTAAAGGTGAGGAACCATTCCTCTGCTTAAGATCTCTTCTAGTGTTAATATAATTGTTCTACAACATTTAAATATCAAAAATGAAAATTTACTACTTTTTAATGATTGTAATCTACATTAGAATGATTAAATCTTTGATTAATTAACACTTCCAATCATATTAAAACACTTAATTAATCATTTCAATTTTTCAAAATGTTCACCTAATTCGACTCTTTGAATACATAACATTTTACATTTTAACTTTTTCTTTGACTTTAGATCAAAGAAATTCTATTGTGTGTGACCAATTAGGTTTTCATACATGTTGGTAATAAATTCGTTTACAAGCTTCCTTAAACTTATTTTAATTCAAACACAATTTCTCCAAATTGTTTAAACAAATTCAGAGATTTAGATTAGCTTCTAACAAAGTATCATGACCACCTACATGCTAGGAATATTTTTGTAGGAATCAAAATCTATCGTGACAAGGTGTTAATATGAAATTCAATCCTTTCATTTCTTAAAATTCAAATTAGACTTAGGGTATGGTTCAATTGTCAACACTATAAATGTCCAATCTTGGGTGTATATTTGACCATGTGCTATCTCATAATCGTTCACACATAAAACTCCTTTTGTGTATGAATCAATACATAGGCATATGATTTTAATTATAGCACAAATGTCAAAACATCTTTAGAATATATTTCCTTTGTTACCAAGGAGGATGAGTTCTATTTTGATTAATCACTACCTTTATGTATTTCATGGTGTACTCAAAATTATTCGTATATACCCTTTAAGAGTGCAAGCCTAAAATAAAATCAAAGTATATGATTTCTTACATAAGATATTGTATTGATCTTAAGTTTGAGGATCACTTATGTAACATCTCAAAATTTTCAAACTCTATTCAAAACTAAAATGGCTTTTCGAAAAATCTAAAAAGGGAAATTCAAAAAATTTCAAGAATTTTGAAACTATAATTTTGAGTTGTGAGAGACTTAGAAATAGGATAAATTAATTACATGAATTTTAGAAATCCTTTGAAGATCAAAAAGTTGATCAAGAATGTTCAAGGAACAAAACTCGTAATTTTGAAATTCTATTTTTGAAAAACTTTGAAAAATTTGAAACAAGGGTTATGGATATTAAATGAATATAAAATCATAGTCATTATGAAGGTGTTTAATTTAACTAATTTACAGCAAAATTTTGTGATTTTTGAAAATTGATAAGTATGTTAAATTCGAATTTAAAATGGAAAAAATAAAGAAAAAGAAAGTGGTTAACTTGTATTTATTGGAAAGTTGACCAAAATTTTCCATTTTACCCTTTCTTAAGTCGGCTTCCCTTCTTTTTTTGTTCTTTGGCTTCAGCCCAAAGGAAGTTATGTAGACTTCATTTCTCTTTCCTCATTAAGCCATCACTTTCTCTCTTTAGCTTCACTCTCCCTTTTTACAAGTAAGATCCTTAACTCTTCCTATTATTTTCTCAAATTTTTATTGCTAAATCTTCTTTTCTTCCTCTTGATACTGACATCAAGTAAGCTCCTTAACTCTTCCTATTATGAATTTTTGAAATTTTCTGTTAGTATTCATGATACTATTCAACCTATGAATCAATCCAATTTTTTTGATGTTTTGAAGCTTAAATTTGTTAAATATAGCTTTATTCATGATATAAGAACTATAATTTAATTATATATGATTAGTTTACGAGAGAAATCTTTGAAAGAAGGATTGAAAGCTAATATGCTCTTCTTTGTTTATCTTGAAGATCATAGGAGATTTTGGGTAAATAATTAAAGTTTATTGTGTTTTGGTAGCTAAGGTGAGTGATACTTAACACTCTTATGAATTATAACATGATTCTTGCTTAGAATCTATTGATTTATGGTGCAAGTTGATGAAATGGGTTTTGAGATTATATGATAAAACTTGATGATTGAATGGACTTATTGGAATAATGTTTAGTATGTGATTGAAATAGCTGAGTTTGTGTTTGTTTAAGCTTTTAAAACATATGATGTTAAGATCCTATAATGTGATATTGAATTAGAAGTAGATTCCCTTGTTTTTCTACTGTTTGCATCCAAAATCTACTTGTGTGAGTTGAATTGTTCCATTTTAAATTGAACCCATGATCATGCTCGCAGAAATCCAGTAGTTTTTCTTGATTAATTCAAATTGAAATTTGAACTAGGATTTCATGATTTGAATTAACCCTTCTTGCCCTATTCTTCAATTATGATCGCGCTTGAAATTAGACTTCCTAAAAGTTTCCAAAATTTAGTAAGTAGACTTGCATTTTTAACTATATTTTCTTGAGTTGAATTAAGATTTTCATAAATGAATTTTTCGATTCTAATCATGATTATACTCATTCTTTTTCAGCGATTCTACTTATGATTATGATTGCACTTCCAATAAGTTTCGTATTATTCAACCAATATTTATTTCTTCCAGTCTTCTATCCTAATTCCTTAAGTTACTCTTATTATGAATCCAAATAATTCCAACATAATAAATAGGAGTTAATAAAAATATAAATTATGAGTTAATACTGAGGAATTGGATTATTGTGTATGCAAGAGTATCTAATCAATGAATCTATAAATCAAGGTGATTATAAGACAAGAAAGAATGGTGTTAATGAGGAATGACTATGATTGTGGAATAAAGTTTGATAATTCACATGAGATTTTGGATAGTATGTGATGTTGTGATATTATGATTGACATTAGAATTATAATTATTGTAAGAGATTATGTGATGCAAAGCTTGTTTATGTACATGAAACATGGAATGGTATACATGGTTATGAATGATATGAGATATATTCATATGAAATTGATGTAATGTCCTTTACAAAAATGGGATAATTAATTACCTAATGGCCTTTGAGGCTTAATATGTGGATGATAAGCTA
This sequence comes from Saraca asoca, assembly GCA_026873985.1. Taxonomy (NCBI): domain Eukaryota; kingdom Viridiplantae; phylum Streptophyta; class Magnoliopsida; order Fabales; family Fabaceae; genus Saraca; species Saraca asoca. Next base: position 14,588 of record JANHAO010007602.1, on the reverse strand, counting down.
TGATGGGAAAATCATAAATCGGATCCTGGACCTGCATATTCTAATATGATGAGTGGGTTATGGCTGGCTTGGAGAGAAAAGGCTGGAACTTAATATCATGAAATTGGCATACATAATGAACCTGAGAATGTGGCATATAACTATGAGAGCCAGAATTGACACAATGTGCTCAGAAATGAATGAAATGAATTTATCTTAGAGGTGAGTCTCTGAATACTCTATAATTGTTTATGGAAATGATATGGGAAATGGTTATCTGGTTGAGTTATGGATATATGTATATACATATATGACTTTTATTGTGTAGTGAATTCATATGTTTGGCATGTATCTATCTCACCAAGCCCCAAACTCATTATTCTATGGATTGTTTATTAGATACTCAAGAATTAGTTATCAATACCTCTACAAACAAGTAAAATGGATGATGATCCAATAGAAATTATGATTGATACATTCACCACCATAGTTGATAGTCCCTTAGGCATGTACGAGGTTAAAATTCATTATATAATAATCTTAAATCTGATTGGTTGTGAGGTATTGCATGAAGTAGAGATCATTCCTTTACAATCCCCCAATGTACATTTGATGATGACTATAGGTTGGTTTGATCTTTAACGGATCTACCATCTCCTTTCTTTTGCTCACTTTTTAACGATGACCATTAAGCCCTCAGGGATAGAGCTGGTCTAATCTATACTTTTAAATCCCTATGTGCTATAGGTTAAACTAACTTTATTTTGTTTTGTCTTTAAAGGAACTTAGGGTGTTGTAGGAGAATGTTTTGTGAAGCTAGCCAAGGAGATGTAGTTGCATTTTAAAAAAGTTGCAGAAAAGTTGAATAATGATGTTAAAAGAGGCATGTGCCTTAATGGACAATAGCATTGTACATTATGTAAGCTTAAGTTTATATATGTATATATATATTAGTGGTTTGTGATCCCATGAGCTCTATTCTCTTTCTTATCAAGCCAATTTGAGTCACTTGCACATTAATGAAACTAAGCGAACTATGGTATAAAGAAAAAAATGAAATCAAATTAATGGTTGGTGAATATCAATAGAGTAATTGATATTCATGCCGATCACAATTAGGATTTCCACCACCTTTTTCTTAAAAACTCTATTAATACATGGTAACAATATGTTATCAATAGAATCTGGCACTGCAAATTGGGCTGGCAAAAGCCTAGAAGGAGCTGAGTTTGGCAAAGGGACGAGCACAATAGACTGTGTGGTTGCTGCGCAAAGGACCTTAACTCGCTAAAGACCCAAACTTGTTGGCTGAACGAGCTTAAGGTCGCAAACCAGCAATAGCCCCAGCGCACGAGCTCAAGCTTGTTAGGATGAAGCCTCACCTAGCCAAAAGCTCGCTAAGGTCGAGCATAAGGCCAACAGACAACTTGCACCATCATTTTGCAAATACGGCCATTGGGCCCCACACACAGAAAGTAACCTGCAGAAACCAGTCTATATTATCTTAGGCAGTCTTGTACATTTAATATTTGATATAACAAATGTATAGTTTATTTAGTTCCATTTGTACCCCTCCATGCTTCCATGAATGGAGGGCTAGAGCCATTGTAAAAAGAAGAGAAGCAAGAATATACTAGCAGAAACTCTGTCGGTAACCATAGCAAAAGCTTTGTAAAAATTCCTTTAGATTAATAAAAACATTTCCGTGGATGTAGGGTCCAGTGCTATTTGAATTTAGCTGAATCATGTTAAACCTCATGTGTTTCTTTCTTCTCCTCCTTCCTTTAGCTATTCAATATCTTTCTACCGCCTCAACAATCGGGAAGCAGCTTGGGTCCCGAAAGAACCCCCTCTGTTGGTCGGATTTGGGTTTAATCAAAATCCATCGTTAACATCTTGGCACACCTGGTGGGACCCTTCTATTCTCTAGTTATTTCTCTATTTTTCTAGTTGATTTTGTTAAGTTGAAATGGTAATAGGAAAGGTCGTCAGGATGCTGGATGCTGTTGTCAACCGGTTAGAAGGTCATACTGCAAGCTCCTCTTTGGCCTCCCCAATTCATCACCAACCCGTTGTCACTATCCTTGAGACCAACGAAGCCCAAGCATGGTGCCAGTGCTAGGAAGTGTTTAAGGGTTTGATAAAGAGGATGGCTAAGGCATTCCAAATGCTGGCCCAAGCACAGACTCAAGGTGTGCAAAGATAAGCCAAAGTCATCACACATAGAAATGTCTCCTAGTAGTAGTGAGTTGGAACTTCGAACAAAACTAGTCGCGAGCACATTTCAGGGCGCCATCCACATGACGAGAAGGATGCGAGGAGTCGCCAGGATTCTACCCATAAATCTGAAGGATGGCCATTGTTAGTGGAAAAGCTATTCCAAAGGGTGAAGCAACTAGAGGCACACCCCTAGCTCGAGGTAACCGAAGTCATGCCAAGGAATGAACTCTCTTCTCCAAGAAGATTGAAATGGAGCCATTCCTCCAGAAACTCAAAATTCCTATCTTCCTGTTGTACAATGGAGACAGCGACCCATGTAATCACTTAGACATGTTCAACAATCAGATGGATCTTCAGACAAGTAATCCTTTGATCAAGTGTTGTGTCTTTCCCATCACATTAGGAGACGCCCTCCGAGCCTGGTTCAAGAACCTCCTAGCTCGCAGTATCAACAACTGGGAGGAATGTTAGCAAAAATTTCTAAACCACTACAGGGCACTGAAGAAGTAGCTCACACCCCTCTGTTATCTCGCCATAATCTTTCAGTACAAGTATAAGTCTTTCAAAGACTACATTACTCATTTTAGGTGCAAGATCGACAATGTGGAAAGCCCGTTCGATGAGAGCATCTTGACGACAATATCTATTGGGCTTCGCAAAGATGGCAAGCTATATAAAAGTATAAACAAATCCCTAATAGTAGACTTGGGAGAATTCTACGATCAAGTTGCCAAGCAAATTAGGTGGGAGGAGGCTTTTGGTGTGAAGAAGCCTGAACTAGATAGTTGAGGCCAAAGTAAGAGGAAGAATAGTCGTGAAGACGCAAAGAGCGGCTCTAACTCCCAGCTCACAAAGAAGGCCAAGGCCGAGCGACCTTAGCAATTGGTTTACCATAAGCACTACATCATCTTATTAGATACTCCTGATAGGATTTATGCAGCAAAAAGGAGTAGAGATGGCTTCGGGACTCTCACTCCCCTACAGACTCCTCGTGCAGGAAGAAATACAAACAAGTTCTATGCATATCACAACAAAGTGGGGCATAACACTTCAGATTGCCGAGCTTTCAGAGATGCCATTGAGGATCTGATTAAGAGATGGTGCTTAAGGGAGTACGTGTTGTGGCCTGTAGCAACAGTAGCCTCCCCGACCTCAACGTGACCATGAGTAGGAGAAGCTGGCTATAGTGAGAACCGTATATTAAACTTGTAATATATATGCGAAAGTGGCTCCAATTTCATATAGGTCGATTCATGTAGATTCTTCTAAAAATTCTGGAAAATGTTTGACTTGGTCTCGAGATCTTGAGAAGTGTGCACTTTGCAAACTGAGTTTCAAGTTATGATTGAGCATCACACTAATGCGACTAGCAAGGCATCGCCCTATCATGGCCTACTTCTCAGTATTGCATTCATAAGATTAAGTTTTTGCAGCTTTCATACGACCTAAATTTCGTAGCTTTCATGCGATCGAGTTTTCAAAGCGCTCATGCAATCTAAAGCTTATGCATACGAACAACTTTCTTAGCCACCGCATGCACGCAACAATCTTACCATGTATATGAGCAACTTTCTTAGCGACCATGTGCATGTGATCTTTAGCTCGCACATATGAGCCACTTTCTTAGCCACTATGTGCACACAACGAACTTACTGCATGTTCGAGCCACTTTTTTAGCCACCGTACATTGTGATCTTATCATACATGCAAGCCACTTTTTTAGCCACCACATGTGTGCAATTTAAAGCTCATGCATGTGAGCAACTTTCTTAGCCACCGCATGCACATAACGATCTTACCATGCATACGAGCAACTTTCTTAGCCACCGTACATTGTGATTTTACCATACATGTAAGCCACTTTCTTAGCTACTGCATGTGTGCAATTTTAAGCTCGTGCATGTGAGCAACTTTCTTAGCCACCACATGCACGTAACGATCTTACCATGCATACGAGTAACTTTCTTAGCCACTGTCTACATGTGATCTTTAGCTCGCACATACAAGCCACTTTCTTAGCCACCGTGTGTGCACAGCGACCTAACCGCATGTACGAGCCACTTTCTTAGCCACCTACATTGTGATCTTACCATACATGTGAGCCATTTTCTTAGCCACCACATGCACGTGACGATCTTACCATGCATACGAGCAACTTTCTTAGCCACAGTTTGCATGTGATCTTTAGCTCGCGCATATGAGCCACTTTCTTAGCCACTGTGTGTGCACAGCGACCTTACCGCATGTACGAGTCACTTTCTTAGCCATTGTACATTATGATCGTACCATAAATGTGAGCCACTTTCTTAACCACTGCATGTGTACAACTTAAAGCTCGTGCATGCGAGTAACTTTCTTAGCCACCGTATGAACGCAATGATCTTACCATGCATACGAGCCACTTTCTTAGCCATCGTATACATGTGACCTAAATTTCACAGCTCTCATGCGACTTAAATTTTGTAGCTTTCATACGATCAAAATTTCATAGCTCTTATGCGACCAAATGCCCTAGTGCCATGCGGCCTACTCGTATATTACTCACTTTTGATATATTTAGCTCAAATTTATCTTTCAATTAAAAAGCATTGTTGATTGGCTATTTAGTTATTTTCATGAGCAAAATTAAATTTATCATCTACGAATTGCAGGACAAACAACCAAATACTTGAAGGAAAAAGAAGAAAATTTTATTTATTAAAAAGCCTCATTGAGGCACATTTACATCAGAAAGAGTCAAACACAAGTCAGAGAAAGCTATAACCAGTTCTTCTAGAAGAAAGAAAGCCTTGCAAAGGGTAAGCTCCTACCAATCAGAGGGCTAGCCACTGAGAGATGAACCCTTGCTAGTTGGAAACTCAAGAACTCACTTAAGTCCCTAGCTTTCTTCTTCTAGCCCTTTTCCTCAGCAGCAAGCTCCTCCTTAACTTCACTTCCGAAACTGGAAAGTCTGGGAAAGCTCACTGGAGCAATTGAAAAGGAGAAACCTCATAATCGTGAGGACATAATCCAAGATCTGTATGAGATCTCTCTACATTTTCGGAGAAGTATTAACTTTGAAGCTCCTTATGCAGTAGACCATACATGCCTCACCCAAAAGATGGAATATAAGGAAATCAGGAGGTTTATCTAAAACTTCCATTTAGTCACTCTCTAAAGGAAGAAGAGGACTCCCCATGCTTTAAATAGACTCAGCTTGATCTAGCCGAAAGATCCGAAAGGAATTCCCTAACCACTCTCATTTAATGACTTGAAAAAAAATGAGGCTGGTGCACTAATGACCATAAAACACGTATTATCTGGAAAAAAGAAATGATAAGCTGACCCAAAAAACTTTGACTGTGTAGTCGTCCATGGCCGAGATTGAAAACATCTTCCAGTCCTAAATCTGGAATGGGCCGAATAAAGGTCCAATAATAGAAGCTTATCCATATAGCCTTCCGAGTCTTATAAGGCCCCAGATCACCGAAGTCGCTCCTCACAAAGGGAAACGAATACGCGAGATAAAGACCAAAGTTACAGTGTATCACAGCAGCATGAGCTTTTTCCTGTAAAAGTTTAACTCCTAGTACTCAAATCGAATTGAAAGTTGGGGGGCTAGTGTTATCAATAAAATCTGGCACTACAACGTAGGCTGGCAAAAGCCTAGAAGGAGCTGAGTTTGGCAAAGGGACAAGCACGGTAGACCGTAAGGTCACTGCATAAAGGACCTCAGCTTGCTAAAGACACGAGCTCACTAGCCGAACGAGCTCGAGGTCACGAACCAGCAACAGCCCTATCATATGAGCTTGAGCTCACTAGGACAAAGCCTCACCTAGCCAGAAGCTCACTAAGGTCGAGCATAAGGCTAGCAGACAACTTGTATTGTCATTTTGCAAATACGGCCATCGGGCCCTACACGTAGAAAGTAACTTGCAGAAGCCAGTCTATAGTACCCTAGGTAGTCTTATACATTTAATATTTGATATAACAGATGTATAGTTCATTTAGTTTCATTTGCACCCCTCCATGTTTCCATAAATGGGGGGCTAAAGCCATTGTAAAAAGAAGAGAAGCAAGAATATACTAGCAGAAACTCTACTGGTAACCATAGCAAAAGCTTTGTAAAATTCCTTCAGATTAATAAAAATATTCCGTAGATGTAGGGTCTGGTACCATCCAGATTTAGTCGAACCATGTTAAACCTCTATGCATTTCTTTCTTCTCCTCCTTCCTCTAGCTATTCAGTATCTTTCTACTGCCTTAACAATTGGGAAGCAGCTTGGGTCCCAAAATAACCCCCTCCATTGGCCGGATTTAGGTTTAACTAAAATCCACCGTCAACACAATCCATATGGTTTCTCATGATAGGTTAATCCAGTCATATGTTCCATAACATATAGCTATATGTTTGTCCAGATATCTTCATATCAAACAACATATAAGATCACTACATTCTTCCAAAGAATATGACATAACATATGTTAGTTTACTCATGAATAATTGATATCTTGTTTTCTCAATTATTTCACAACCAATGATATTTAAAAATTATAACTATATGTACAAATTATCTTATAATTACAATATTCATTGTAACTTATTTGTACACAATTATATTTTCAAGGATTTTATCAGAGATAGTATATATATATCGAACATATATATTTAAGACTAAATTGATAAAGTGGCAAAAACATAATGTTTTATTAGATATGCCAAGATATGTAGTATCTATGCCATTACAATAATTATCTCTAGGGCATCATTATACTAATAATCTCCCACTTGATCTAAAATCAATCACCCTTGTATCTAATACCGATTCTTTGAAAATGATGTTCTAGCTTACGTTTGGATAGAGCCTTAGTAAGGGGATCAACTATATTGTGATTTGTGATAATCCATTCTATTCTTATTTTGTTATGCTTTATGATCTCTCTAATCAAATGGTAACATTTCATAACATGTTTAGATCTTTGATAAGACCTTGGTTCCTTAACTTGTGTTATGGCTCCATTGTTATCCCAATATATTTCTATTAGATTAATAATGTCAAGAAACACCCTAGTTCAGTGATGAACTTCTTTATCCAAACAGCTTCTTTTGCTACTTGTAAAGAAGTAATATACTTGGCTTCAGTTGTAAAATATGTCGTGGTATATCTTGCTTTGAACTTTTCTAACATACCACACCTCTATTAAGTGTGAATACAAAACCTCATTGTGATTTGTGATCATCTTAATCTGACTAAAAGCATGGATATATGAAACCTTTAATTCTCAAATCAAGGTCTCCTTCATATAAGAATAGCATATTCCTAGTTTTTTTTTTCAAGTACTTGAGGATGCTCTTAACTGTACTTTAGTAATTTTCACCTAAATCAACCTAATATCTACTAGTGACACTCAGTGTGTAGGAGACATCTATTCTTGTACCTAACATGGTATACATGATTAATTGTATTGCAGATGCATAGGAAATCTTATTCAAACATTTCTATTCATCTTTTGTCTTAGGATACTCCTCTTTAGACAAGTGAACTCTATAAAACATGGGTAAAAGCCCCTTCTTGGACTTATCCATGTTAAACTTCTCTAGTATCTTGTCTATGTATGTGGTTTGGGAGAGGCCAAGCAACTTTTTAGATCTATCTCTATAGATCTTCATGCTTAAAATGAAGCTTGCTTCTCTTAAGTCATTCATAGAGAATATCTTAGATAACCATAACTTAACATATTGTAACATGAGAATGTCATTTTTTATAAGTAGTGTTGATGGTAGATTTTGGTTCAATCCGAATCCGACCAACGGAGGGAGTTCTTTGAGGACCCAAGTCATTCTCCGATCATGGAAATGAGGGAAGAGGGGCTGAATGGCAAGAAGGCTGAGGGAGAAGAAGAGAGGAATATGCAGAGATTTAATGTGGTTCAGCCAAATTTGGGCAGCATCGAACCTTACGTCCACGGAGATAGTTTTATTATATTAAAAAAGTGTTTTCAGAGTTTTTTTGCCATAGTTTTCCAGCAGAACTTCTGCTAGTTCTTCTCCGTCCTCTCTCTCTTTTCAATGATTCTAGCCTCATATTTATAGAAATATGGAGGGGTACAAATAGGAATAAAAACTAAGAGTGCATCTGTTACATCAAATATTAATTGTACAAGATTGCCTAGGGCACTAGGGACTGGCTCCAGCAGGCCTCCTTTTGCAAGTGGAACCTGTAGGCCGTATTTATAGGATGGCAGTGCAAGTTATGTGTCAGCTTTATGCTTGACTTTAACAAGTTTCTAGTTGGATGAGGTTGTGTTGCCATGGGCTTGATCCTACTCATCAAGAGTACAGCTGGTATCCAACTTCGAGCTCGTTTGTTCAGCAAACTCGAGGGGTCCTATGAGGTGAAGGCTTCTGCACGTTGATCTGGTGAACTCCTTGTTGGGCCAGGTCTAGCTCTCTCTGGGCTCTCGCCAGCCTTCTGCTTGGTTCCAATTTCCATCGATATCATTAGCCCCCTAACTCTCAGTTCACTTTGTGAGTTGGGAGTTAGACTTTTCATTGGTGGGACCATGCACAGTGGTGTCATACCAAAAGTCTTCATCTCACGCACTTGCCTTCTTTTGCGAGGTGCTTTCCAGCAAACTGATGCCTTGTGATTCTCCAAGAATTCTTAAGATATGCTTTGTGGCTGGGCTCTTATCCAGCCCATTCTGGTTCTTAGTCTGGGAGAAGCTTCTAGTGTCGGATATGGGTGATTGTACAGTTAAAGTCTTTCAAATTGCCCTTACCATTTTGTTTTTCTAGGTCAAATACATACCATGGCTATTTGTGCCCTGGCCTCATTTTTCTTCAGGCCATTAAATGAGAATGGTTAGGGATTTCCTTCCAGATCCTTTGGTTTTTTGGGCTGAGCCTATTTAAAGCACGTGAATTTCACTTCTTCTCTCAAAGAGTGTTTCAGATAATCCTCCTGATGTCCTGATGTTCTGCCCTTTGAGTGAGGTATGTATGGTCTACTACATAAGGAGCTTTGAGGTCCACACTTCTCCTATAATGTGGAGGGATCTCATATGGATCCTGGATTATGTCCTCACATTTGTGAGGTTTCTCTTTTTCTGCCGTTCTAGTAGACTTTCCCGGATTTTCTTATCCCTAGGGATCAAGGCTGGAGGAAGAAAACTGAAGGCTTAGGCAGGTTGATGGACTCTTAATTGGTAGCGGCTCTTCCTTCGGTGGCTTGCCTTCTGATTAGGAGCTTTCCTCTAGCATGCCAGTCTTTCTTCCAAAAGGGTCGGCCTTCTTCTTTTTTCCCCTCTCTTTTTTTTGAGTAATTTTCTGACTTGTATCTCGGCTCTTGGTGACGTGTATATACCTTGTTGAGGTTTCTATTGAATAAAATCTTCATTTTTCTTTTAACGTTCAGCTATTCTGTCCTGTAATTCTCATATAGCAAATGTTAATTTCACATAGAAATATTCAAGTAATCAGTCGACAACAACTTTAATCAATAAGTAAATTCAACTTAAACATAAATAAGTAATATGCAAATAAATTGAAAGATGCTAAGGCTCATAGTCTCATGATAGCTACAAGATTTAATTCATATAATAACTGTGAGGTCCAGTTCGCATAAGAGCTACGAAATTTGATCGCATGAAAGCTGCAAGGTCAGTTCGCATAAGAGTTGGAAAATTTGATCACATGAAAGCTATGAGGTCAGTTAGCATGAAAGTTGCAAAATTTGATTTGTTCGCATACGGTGGCTAAGAAAGTTGCTTGTATGCACAATAAGGTTGTTGCGTGCACAGTGGCTAAGAAAGTTGCTCGTATGCGCAAGCCCTTAATTGCATATATGCGGTGGCTAAGAAAGTTGCTCGTACATGTAGTAAGATCACTGCGCATGCATGGTGGCTAAGAAAGTTGCTCGTACACATGGTGATAGTTACAACGCACAGTGGCTAAGAAAGTTGCTTGTACATGCAGTGAGTTTGCTGGTGTGCATGGTGGCTAAGAAAGTTGCTTATATGTGTGAGCTTTTAATTATACACATGCGCATGGTGGCTAAGAAAGTTGCTCATACGCATGGTGATAGTTGCAACGCATGGTGGCTAAGAAAGTTGCTCGTACGCGTGAGCTTTTAATTATACACATGCGCACGATCGCTAAGAAAGTTGCTCATATGCATGGTGATAGTTGCAACACATGATGGTTAAGAAAGTTGCTCGTACGTGCAGTAAGATCGCTACATGCACATAGTGGCTAAGAAAGTTGCTCGTACATGTGAGCTTTTAATTATACACATGCCCATAGTGGCTAAGAAAGTTGCTCGTACACATGGTGATAGTGCTACATGCATGTGATGGCTAAGAAAGTTGCTCACATGCATAAGCTCTTAGGTCGCATGGAAGCTACGAGATTCGATCGCATGAAAGCTGCGAAATGACGCTTGGCCATAATTTAAGGCTTAATTTGTAAAGCACATATTTCTTAAAGTTTCACGATCAAGTCATGCACTTCCCAGAATTTTTCAAAAGACTTTACAACAATCTACATAAGATTTAGGACACTCCCGCCTATTGGATTACAAGCTTAGTATATAGTTCTTACTATAGTTGGTTGCTCCCGCTTGGGATCCCGTTGAGATCGATGAGGCTACTGCGCTGTGGGTTACAACACATATTCTCTTAAACGCCCTCTTCTAATCAGATCTTCGATGGTGTCCCTGAGAGCTTGGCAATATGAAGTGTTGTGTCCTATTTTATTGTGGTATGCATACAAGTTGTTTATGTTTCTACCTGCACGAGGTACCCATAAAGGAGCAGGTGTCTCGAGGTCTTCTTTATTCCTTTCTAGTGCATAGATTTTGTTAGGAGTATCTGATAAGATGCTATAGTGCTCGTCGTGAGTTGACTATTGCCATCGTTTGGCCTTGGCCTTCTTTGTGAGCCAGGGATTGTGGACGCTTCTCACATCTTCACCATTGCTTTTCCTCCTACCCTATCTTGGGCTATCTAGTTCATGCTTCCTTATACCGAACATCTCTTCCCACCTGATTTGTTTGGTGGCTCGATCATAGAATTCTCCCAGGTCTGCCACTGAGGATCTATAAATGCTTTTATACAATTTGTAGTCCTTGCGAAGTCCAGCAAATATCACTGTTAAGATACTTTCATCGGACGGACTCTCTACATTGTCGATCTCATGTCTGAAATGAGCAATGTAGTCCTTTAGAGACTCATACTTATGCTGGAAGATCGTGGCAAGGTGACAAGGAGGTGTGAGCTGACTTTTCAGCGTCCTATAGTAGTCAAGAAATTTCTACTAACATTCTTCCCAGCTGCTGATATTGCGAGCAGGGAGGTTCCTGAACCAGGCTTGGGGGCGTCTCCTAAGGTAGGAGGAAAGACATGACACTTGATAAGAGGGTTGTTTGTCCAGAGATCCATCTGATCGTTGAACATATCTAGATGATTATGCGGATCGTTGTTTCTGTTGTAAAGCAGGAAGATAGGGATTTTGAGCTTTTCAGGGAGAGGCTCCATTTTGATCTTCCTAGAAAAAGGAGTTCATTCCTTAGCGCGCCTTTGATTGTCTTGAGTTTGAGGGTGTGCCTCTAGCTATTTCACCCTTTAAAATAACTCTTCGATCATCAGTGGCAATCCCTTCGACTTCTAACTGGAGTCCTGGCGACTTCTCATATCCTCCTCATTGTGGGGGGAGTGGTTTGAGATATGCTCACGATTGACTTTATTTGAAGTTTCAACTCGCTGCTACTGAGGAGTGATTTTGGGTGTGGCAAACTCTGTTTGTCTTTGCACATTTTGAGCCTGTGTCTAAGCTAGCATTTGAAATGCTTCAGCCATCCTCTTCATTAAGGCTTCGAATGTTTCCCGGCACTAGCGCCATGCCTGGGCTTCGTTGACCTAGTTGACGGTGGTGCCAGGTTGGCTGCGAACCAAGGAGGCCAAGCTGTTGGTGGTTCTAGCGGTAGAAAAGCTTGCGGTATGACCTTCCAGTTGGTTGGTAATAGCATCTGACTTCTTTGCAACCTTTCCTCTCACCATTTTAACTTAAGCAGAAACAATCAGAGAGAAGACTGAAGAACAGAAGGGTCCCACTGGGCGTGTCAAAATATTGATGGTGGATTTTGGTTCAATCCGAATCCAACCAACAGAGGGAATTCTTTGAGGACCCAAGCCATTCTCTGATCACAGAAATGAGGGAAGAGGGGTTGAATGGCAGGAAGGCCAAGGGAGAAGAAGAGAGGAATATGCAGAGATTTAACATGGTTTGTCCAAATCCAAGCGGCACCGGACCCTACATCCACGAAAACAGTTTTATTGTATTAAAAAAGTGTTTTCAGAGTTTTGTAGAACTTCTGCTAGTTCTTCTCTGTCCTCTATCTCTTTTTAATGATTCTAGCCCCCCATTTATAAAAACATGGAGGGATACAAATGGGACTAAAAACTAAAAGTGCATCTGTTACATCAAATATTAAATGTACAAGATTACCTAGGGTACTAAGAACTGGCTCCAGTAGGCCTCCTTTTGCAAGTGGGACTTGTCAGTCGTATTTGCAAGATGGCGGTGCAAGTTGTGTGTCAGCTTTATGCTTGAGTTTAATGAGCTTCTGGTTGGACGAGGTTGTGTTGCCGCGGGCTTGATCCTGCTTGTCAAGAGTATAGCTGGTATCCAACTTTGAGCTTGTTTGTTTAGCGAACTCGGGGAGTCCTGTAAGGTGAAGGCTTCTACACGTCGATCTAGCGAACTCCTTGTTGGGCTAGGTTTAGCTCTCCCTGGGCTTTGGCCAGCCTTCTGCTTAGTTCTAATTTCCACTGATATCAAGTAGTATGTCATCCAAATATAGTAATAGGAACACAACCGCACTTCTACTAACCTTCTTATACACACATGGTTCATCAATGTCCTTGATGAAGTTTAACGATTTGACTACTTCATCAAAATGGATGTTCCAACTGAAGCTTGCTTCAGTCCATATATGGACCTTTTTAGCTTTCATACCTTGTGGGGTTCGGTCTTAGAGTTAAAGCCTTTAGATTGTATCAATGTTTTAAAAACTAGACCAGATAGTAAATAAAAAAGTCATTAGGTCATGGTTCGATTGGTCCAACTAGTTAAACCAATGGACGAATCGGATGATGTCATAAATATAAATTTATTAAAAAATTAAATAATAGTTATCCTATACTGTAAATATGATATCATATTTTATATAAAAAAAACTAATAGAAATTAAGCAAACTAGTGATTTTTTAGTTAATTAAGCCTTAAATTTCTTTTTTTATTAGATTTTGGTTACATATAGGCTTATTGGGCCAACCCAATCTAAAAAAAGAAGTCTAAAAGCAAAAAAAAAAAGAGCATATTTTTGAAAATTGGACCTATTTTTTTTTCCTAGTTCTTATTAGTTCAGATTGGTTCAACCACTAAAATGATTTTTTAGATTAACTCAAATTAGATATCACACTGGTTAGCAGTCAAACCAATTGGACTGTTTGGTTTAGTCCAATTTTCAAAACACTGGGTTGTATCATATATACATCCTCTTTTAGGTTTCTATTAAGGAAATTTGTTTTGATATCCATTTGCCAAATTGCATAGTCATGCTATGCGACTATTGCAAGTAAAATCCTAATAGATTCAACATGACAACTAGCGAAATGGTTTATTCATAGTCAATTCCTTGAACTTGCTTATAACCTTTTACCACCAATCTAGCCTTGTAGGTTTGCATCTTGCCATCTACGTTTATTTTTCTCTTAAAGACCCACTTGTACTTGATGAGTTTTACTCCTTTGGGTATAGTGAACAAGTCTTATACTTGGTTCTCATGCATTGAATCCATTTTGGATTTCATGATCTCTTGCCACTTCAAGGAATCAGTATCTAATATTGCTTCTTGGTAACTAGTAGGCTTATTATTGTTCTTTTGCATAAGGAGAAAATCATGTCTTTAAAGTTCATGACATTCCCTACTAGATCTCTACAGTACATGTGTACTTTGAGTTTGATTATTTATTGAACTCCTTAAGATACTGAATCATGCTCATCTTCAACGTGATGACCAATTGCACCACGACACCTTTGTTTAAAAACGCCCTAAAAATGTACTAAATCTATTTGAGACAAGATGTTCAAAATCAAGTCTTCCTTCTTCGCACTTTACGTGGAATAAAATGAGTGCTTTGATCCTGAAAACCTAACCTAAACCCATATTATGCATGTGTTTAGTGTGAACAATAATTTATTTTTTGGGTGAGACTACTATGTCACACCTCATTAAAAATAAGAATTTTATATAAACTAAAATATAATAGGTTTTATTTTATTCTGTTAAAAAATAAATATACATAAAGTTACTTTATAACATTTACTTTATTATTAAAATTATATTA
>JANHAO010007601.1:0-19994 GCA_026873985.1 Saraca asoca | reverse complement strand
AGAAGATGACGGAGGGAAGCACGGCGGAGCTGCGTTTCAAATCTCGGAATCTCGGGCCAAAACTGTGCAGAAATGGAATTGGGGGACGATATAAGGGTTTACGAAATTCCAACGAAAATTTTCCGTTGGAATTAAGCAAATTTTTAAAACGCGCCGTATCACTTAAAATTTCCAACCGACATTCCAACGGGTATTTGCGTTGGAATTCTTCAAGACTGCCAACGCGCCAACCTGTTTTGATTATTCCAACGGATTACTATCCGTTGGAATGTCCGTTAGAAATTTCCAACGGATTTTACAACAGATAGTGTAATCCGTTGGAATAACCCTGTTTACGTCCAATTATTACAACGGGCTGTTTTCCCGTGGGAAATTCCGTTGGAATATTCCAACGGATTAAATCCGTTGGAATATTCCGTTGGAATACCGTCTTTTTCTTGTAGTGAAATAAGATCAGTTATTGAAAATGTTTTCCAATTTATAATATCTGATGTTTGTATATATGGAAAAATATATTAATGATATAGAAATGAAAAAAGCAAGAATATAGTAATTTGTGGGTTTGTTGAGTAAATGAAGCAATATTCATAGGCAATATTATTAATTCATTTCGATATCAATTGCTGACCAATGCTTATTTTACGCATCCCATCGTCGGAAAGGAGTATCTATTTGAATGAATCCCTGAAAACGACTTTCACTATTGCAAAACAGAAGTTATATTTAGCTTGAATCCGAATATCATTAGTTGAATGACTTAATTTTTAGAACTGAGTATAAATTCTGTCAAACAAACATAAACATAAAAAAGAGAAACTGGAATTTTGAAGGACATTTTCTTCTAAAATAAACACACTCTAATTTTCTTCTGTTTGTGGGCTGAAATACAAAATAATTTTCCCCGAAAAAGCAAGTGGTTTGAAAAAGATTCATCACGCAGCAATAGGTAATTCCAGTGGCTCTTGTATAGAAATGCGCCTTTCATTCTTTAGTCTCTTTTGGTCTAAAAGACAAACTATATATACATAAATCTAGTGCAGTTATTTACATATGGGTTATTTTTCACGAGATTTAAAAATCTAATTTTGTTTTCTCATAATTAATTATTAAATTGTCTTCTTTCTAAATAAAAAGCAAATACTCCCTAGAAGTAATTAATTTATCTTGTAATTAAGACCACAATAGAAAGTTATACACCGCATCGTGTAAAATGACAATATACCTAACTTATGAATAGACGGAGTGAGATGATAAAATGTATCCAATTTTATGAAGAAGACCTATGTGGTTTAGTTTAAAATTAAGATAGCGTGGGAAAGCTAAAATCATAATATAGACAAAAATAATGAATTAAATACCTAACATCTTAATCATAAAGGCTTATTATTAATATAAAACACATTTAAAAATTTAGAACTACATCCAGAACTTTTGTCTCAAGTGATATTTGATAGTTTTTAAAGATTTTATTTTATTTTTTTACATTCTAGATTCAATCCTAAATTTTTTATATGAGTTAAGTAAATTAATCACTTTTATTATCATAAAAAATAATCATACAATTAAAACTATCCAAATATAATAGGTTAAAACAAGTTAAGCGAGTGAGAATTTCAAATAACTTACTTTTATAAAGTGATTTCTTATCTTATTATATAAAGACTCAAATTTTATTTTATTTTAGCATAATTATATGAGAAGCTTGAACTCTTAAGGTGTTAAGTATTTTATTGCTGGATTGCATTTTTTATATATTTAGATTTGTGCTTTTTATTTAATTTATTTATTTTAAGATTTTAAAAAAAGACAATCCAATAATAAAAATATTTAACCATCTAAAAATTTAAACTTCTTGTGTAATTATCAATTTATTTAAAAAAAGATGACCTTGTAAAGATTTTGCTATGGATTTTCACTTAGCGGTCGTCATTTAGGATAGTAGAAAAATTGTTCCTTATTCCTGCCCACTTTTTTTTTTATAAGCTTATTCCATCTTATAATTGGCCAACGTTAAACTCAAATAGGCTTATATAATTCCCCTACTTTGAACTCAATCTCTTTTTATTTATTTCCTTTTATTCCATTTAAAATCATAAAAAATGACAATCCATTTCATTTAAAAATATGTCTATAAACAAATTTATATATAAATTTATTTTGAAATAAATTAAAAATTATAAATTTTTAGTGGTTTCAAATGAAGCCAAAAACATGCGGCATTGATGCAAATTACGCCATACACCTATCAATTTTTCTAATGGTCACATCCTTCATTTTCGCAGTTTTGCTAGCGCTTTCAACGTTTTTCATGATCAAATTAATTCAAACAAGATTTGATTAATTAAAATCGTTGTGAAATAATTGAGAAAATTACAAAAATGCTTCTTGTTGGAATGGCAGAAACATGCAATGGCAAGTTGAACACCACACCTTATTGTAATTCTTCTATTAATAATGCCAATATTAAATCTTTTCTTTTACAAATTATGCATAATTATGTTTCTGAAGATTAATACTACTCTTCTATTGTTCTATTCTTTCGGCATAACAGTAACACATTTTCAACGGTTTTTATTAAGTGTCCGACACTTATGCGACAGCCACATGCACAAGCTTTTTTCTTTTTTTCAATTATAATTTCACAAAACTTAATTATGTCAAATCTAGCAGTGAACGGTGAGGAATAATTAGTTTGAAATTTTATATTTTAATATATATATATATATATATATATTAAGAAAATAATATTATTTACAGACTTTTAGTAACATGGCAACCAGATCATTGTTGCCTCACCTGTTTAATTTAGAATTCCAGGATTGCGATTGTCAATTAATTATAATCAATATTGGTGAGTTTTTAATTTTTCAAGAGGCTCAATATATAAAATTATTTTATATAAATATAAAATATATTAAGATTTTTTAGGAATTGTTACGCTGCACTCTCTATCTTTTCGTCCATGCAGATGCTAGCTACTTTTGTCAGGATTTCAATAATTCTTAATTGTAAAGATTAATAATTCTCGAACGAAATATTTATGCTTTGTTTGATGGATGAAAAGGACAAAAATTAAGTTTATATTTTCACTTGTTAAAATTTAAAGAAAAATGAAAATATAAAATTAGATTTACGATATATAATTTACGTCTTTTATGATTGATTAAGTGTATATAATTTGTGTATACTTAGTGTAGATAAAAATTTCTCAAACAAGTATTATATCTCAAAATTGCACACGAATTTCTCATTCATAACACCATTACATCTGGGTTTTAGCCTTTTAGGTGCAAGGCGTCATATTCTTAGTTAGACCCCATGTTTAGGTGGATGAGAAGGAGGGATAGAAGTGAGTCATGTTATGTTAGACTTTTCTTTAAATGAATTACACATGTATTGTAAAATAATGGTATCCATTGGTCTATCTAAAGACTTTATTTTAAGTTTGGCTTGACTTTTTTAGAAAATGTAGTTTAACATAATAATCTATTTAATGGTTTACATTCACATATAAACCTTTAAATACGTTAACATGTCTATAACTTTTTTGAGTATATCTATGTATGTAATATATTTTATATTATAAAAATCCTTTTAAAAAAATCATAAAAAATCTGATAAATTTGTATATATTAATTATAAAATAAAAAAACTAATATAATAGATTTATAAATTAAATTTTAAAAAATTAATTTAAAATAAACTTATTTATTAGTTTTCACCTAATTTATTCAATCAAATAGATGGTACGAAGTTAGCTCCAAATTAGGTGAGGGCGGTTTGGCCCATTCCTCCCCACAACAACGATGAGAAGAAAAAATCTTTTCCATACACTCTTAATGAGAAAAAGAAAATATAGATAGAAACCACGTGAAGTTCAACCCACGCATCCAAAACAATTCACAGATGTCTTACATCAACCTCTTTTCGATTTGTTACTTTTGTTTTTGGTAGATAATATTTTTCTTCGTCAAAATTATATTGTATTTTCAATGTTTTTTCTTGGACAATAATATATTATATATTTTTTTTCTATGTTATATTAGTTGGATTGATATGCAATTATAAAAGCAGTGAATCGAAATGATTTTGTTCTTCCTTAACGTTGTATATCGGCTTAGAATTTTCATGAAGTCTTCCTTAACGTGCACTGGAAAAATTGCCATATCGGAGAGTTTCCCATAGGCATATTGCTTAATAGATTATTGTTCCATAAAACATCTATTGTAATTTTTCATTCTCCATATTTTGAACGCTTTTTTTTTGTTAAAATATGTTCTCGTCAAATAAAAAAAAAAAAAATTGTTTTCGGCACCTATGAACTTTCTGTGGTTGCTAATATTAATTTCTTATAGAATACTAAGAAAAATTATTTCTCTACCAACTATCAAATTACCAAGTTTTTAGAGAAAGATTTAGTTATACTTAATATATTTGAATTGTATATACTAAATCAATTAATACTCATTTAATATAATAATTAAAATTTTTAATAATAAATTATAGAAATATTTGATTGATTATACTTTCACTAAAAGTTATTCAAAATAATTTTTATTTTGTTCTAGTTTAAGATATTATCTATATTAATTTTATTTTTCTTTTTCTTTCATTTCATTTTCCTTATTCCAATAATAACAATAAAAATTTCTTCCTTTTTTCATCGCCATTTTCAGTACTTTAACATTAAAAAAGTTATTTTTATATATTATTCAAACAAAAATAAATTAAATATAATTAATTATCAATATATTATACTAAATATAAAATAAATTTTATATGACCAATTATTATAAAATAAATTATTTTATTGTTATATTATATAAATTTTACTTTTACCGACGTTTTCAACCTTTTTCCATAATAACAAGACAGAAAAACTCAGATCAATATCATTACAAGTGAAGAATAGGAATTAGATAAATTAAACGTCAACATGTAAATCAATTGCTTTCTGATATATATTGCGTTTTCATCCCTCATAAATCCACATTTAAGATATAGATGATTCAATGATGTTTTAATCACCGTTTTTCATAAAAGACAATAAAGCATTTTGTAATTTAAATTTATAAAGATAGTTGAATTTTAAGTTTATAATTAATAACAATAAATCGTATATATATCACAATTTTATTTGACAAAAATTTATAATACCAGATTCTATAAAAGACACCTTAAGCATCATAGAAAGTTTCATTTTTTACTGCACTTTAGGAATATTTTTGTTCTTATAATATTTAGTATTATTGTTTATTATATTATGATAAATAAATTATTTTAACAACATAATTAAATATATCTTAAACTAATTAAGAAGATAATTTGCTTGATTTATGAAAACACAATAGCTAGGCAGTATTGCTCAGCATGTCAATACTAAAGAAGGACAGAAATATTTTTCTACTCAACTATGTGCTTAAAACTTTTTTGGCAACTTCATTCGCCAAAATTAATTTTGGCAAGATAAAGTAAAGAAAAACTGATATTTGAGTAGTCAAATTTAATTTTTGTTTTGTCTAAAAAAAAAGGAGAAATAAAATTGAATGAAAATAAGAATTTTCTACTCTTCCTCAAAATTAATTTTGAAACAGAAGTATATAATTGATCTATATTTGTTTCCTAACACAAAACTAATTTATTTTTCTAGCCATTTTATTTTACTCTAACTGACGTGTTCTTCTTACTTTCCTACTTTATTTTTGGTATCCTATTAACATTGCATATGTACTTCACATGAACAAAGGGGCAGGCGAGACCAGCTATGCCACGAACTCTACAGTTCAGGTTAAGCTTCCATTCCATTCTTCTAATACTAAACTTTCTCACTGAAGACAGTTTTAGAGAGCTCAATTTCTCCAGGAGAGAAAAAAAAAACACATATAAAAACATTAAAACTGTTAGAAATATTATTCTTAGTAGAATTACACGTAAACCTTCTGTCATTTTTTTTTGCAACAAATCTGTGTGAATGTTGGCTATATACAAGCTTAAATTCCAACACTTTGGTACTATGTATACATTTTGTAGAGCAAGATTATATCGATCACAAGCCCAGCAACACAGGAAGCCGTAGTACAAACTCTGCTCTCAAGATGCCCAGTGAGCATGGGCATTGTGGACTTGGGTTGTTCTTCTGGACCCAACACTTTGCTCGTAATTTCGGAGATTCTCGACGTTATACACACCACCTGCCGCCGGCTAGGCCATCCGCCGCCGGAGATAAACGTGTATCTGAATGACCTCTTCACCAATGATTTCAATAACATATTTGGGTCATTACCGGAGTTCTACAGACAACAAAGGCAAGAGAAGGGAACGGGGTTTGGACCCTATTTTATTATGGGAGTTCCTGGAAGTTTCTATGGAAGATTGTTTCCGAGCAACAGCCTCCATCTCGTGCATTCTTCCTCCAGCCTCCATTGGCTTTCTCAGGTCCGTATTAATTTATGTGGAATGTGCTGTTAACTTCAGATCAACGATAAATTAAGGTTCCATATTTTCCTGTTACCAGAAAATAATATCCCATTATCTCATATGGCAGAGGTAGCAGTGCAACAAGAAATAAGAAAATACCTTATTCCTTGAATGTGATAGAATGTCTCTTTTTGTTGTTTCATCATTTAGGTAAAACGTATGAGCAGTGAGATTCTTGGGGGAATATATGTCTTTAGTTTTGAGGTGAAATGTGCATACCAAAGGGAAAATTGGTAAAGCATGCGTTGAATGCACACCTTTACCTATTATAGAAAAAATGTCTAATCTTACATTATTATCGAATTTTTATTATTATTATTTTCTGATAAATTAAAGATATTTCTTAAATTTGGACATCTAATTTAAAGAGTGGAACATGTACAATTGAAATAAAATCTGAAGATAAGCATGAGTTCTACTGCTCTACTGCAATTCTGAAGATAAGAAATCTTAATCCTTATTTGTGGAGAGAAAATTGGATTCAGATATGAGGATCAAATTCAAACTCATTACATGTAAACATTAAAAGCTGAAGAGCCAAGAGAATAACTAGTCCTGCATTCCCTTACAGCACAGAAACCTGTGGTCCATCAGTGGGTAAAAAATAACTGTGGCCATATATATAACTTAACAAAGTGATGTGTCCCACTTTTTTTTTTTTTTTTTAAATTTTCTCTTCTTCTGGGCGTAAAAACTAGCTGGTAGTGAGTTATGAGGATTCCTTTGCCCTTATTGGAAAATCACAAATCAATAATTGATTGGATTTATTCTAACCACACCCTTGCAGGCTTGTACTTGGTTGTTAAGTTGGTTGTCTTCCTTTCTAGTTCCCACAAAAGCTCAATGATGTCAAAGTTGGTATCAAAACAAATTAAGAAAAGGATATAGAGATTGGAAGAAAGAGGAACAAAAAATCTTGCATCTTGCAAATAACCGGAAGGACAACACACAGAGTATCACACACTGCATATTTTCATATGTCTATTGTGTTTATCCATAGTAATTTTACTTTCACACATTCTCACAATCTTAAACATACATGGTCAGGCAGACATTACCGTCAAAAATCTTAATGTATTTATTTTTATATGTAATCATTTTAAATTGGTCACTTAAAAATTTTAAAATTATATATATTTTATAAAAATTTGATATTTGACTTTTTAAATTAAAAATTCTGATTCTTTCATCATACATAATATAATTTATACGTAAATCAATAGATAAAAAGTGTCAAAGAGAATATAGTGTATTATTTAATTTTTTTGTGCGGGCTTTGATTTGAGTTTAAGAACAAAATGTTGACTAACTGAGGGTATCTAAAGTAAGGTCTATCATAAAAAACAGTAGTGAGTTTGAACGACAAGATACATGATGTCATAAAAAGAAGAGGTTGATGTCTTTTTATATATGCTGATTTGTGTGGTTAATTACGGTCCACGTACGCTTCAGCACAGCAGTTAATTTGCATGCATGCAGCAAAGATGGTCACTATTGGCTTTTGATTCCCGCAGGTTCCTGCAGGATTGAAGGGTGCTGAGTGTGGGAGTTATAACAAAGGAAAAATCTACATATCAGAGAGCAGTCCACAGTGCGTGCTGGATGCATACTCATTGCAATTTCGGAATGACTTTTCAATATTTCTCAAGTGTCGTTCTGAAGAGATGGTTGCTGGGGGACGCATGGTGTTGTCTTTTATGGGCAGGAAGTCCATGAATCCCACCACTGCTGAAAGTTGCTACCAGTGGGAACTATTAGCCCACGCCCTAATGAGTATGGCTTCCGAGGTAATTAAATAGACACAAAGATTTTACTTATTCCCTTAACACCATAGAAATTAGTTAGTTTGTATTAAAAGTCTATAAATACTTTGAGAAGTGGCGGTGTCGAAATTCAAGTATTTACGTACACATGATTTTTCATTTTATAAAGACAAATCATATAAAAAAAAATTGCTACTTTGCTTACAAAACAAGTAAATATATATTCTAACCTTCTATATAAGTTCAATTTAGTAAAATTTTATTATATTTGATATATCACTTATATTTTAAGTTTAAATTATATTAAATCAGTTATGAAATTATGTGGTTTTTTCTAGGGTCTAATAGAGGAAGAAGAGGTTGATTCCTTTGATGCTCCCTACTATGCTCCATGCATGGAAGAATTGATGACGGAGATAGGAAAGGAAGGGTCATTCATGTTGCACAGGCAAGAAGCTTACGATATTGATTGGGATGGTGGAGTGGAAAAGAGGAATGATGACCCATTAGGCATGGAATCAAGTGGAGAGCGAGTAGCAAGGACCATAAGAGCAGTGGTGGAGCCCATGCTGGAATCCCACTTCCGGAATCACATAACGGATGAGCTATTCCGAAGATACGCCAAACTGGTGACCGCTCATTTGTCCAGCACGAGAACCAAATACATTAATTTGGTCATTTCCCTTGTCAAGAGTCCCCAAAATGACGTGTAATCCTGGTACAATCTTTGTTTTCTTAGAGTATGAATGCCCCTCTAAAAATAAATAAAGTTTGGATGTTTCTACCCTACACAACTTCTCAGATATTTTCTTGTATTCTAAATAGTAAACATCTGTAACTACATAAAGTAACTAAGAAAACTAAATTATCTATTGTGGTTAGTTTTAGTTAATTCATTACCTGTAATTGCATTTTAACTCTTTCTATTTCGGGATAATATAAGCTGTGATAAAATTTTGTTAGAATTACTAAGATATCTAAAAAAATCATTTATGAAAATTATAATTTTGAAATTTCCATCCATCAACGTTTTGACATGAAATGATTGAGTTCAGAGGTAAACCCTCCTTGTGCTTGGAGAGGGCTTTAGTCCCAAAATCGGAGAAATTTTCTTGATAGATCTTCTTGTTTATATTATAACAATAACAAATCATCACTTGTGCCACAGTTAAAGTCATGATATAAGATTAAAATTTTCATGGTTGTGCTATCTAATCACAAGAATACTTGTTGGGTAGACTTGTGACACAAGTAAATATAATAAGAAAATTGTTACAGAAAAAAAGACTCGTGGTATAAATGTTTTTTCTGTCATGAGTTTTTATTTGTGGCTAATAGATTCCTCTAGTCACAAGTATAACCATGGCAAGAAAAGTTACAACTGTGGCTACTAGATTATCTATCCATGAATAAAATCATGACAAAAAAAAAATTGCCAAATGACCGATTCAATCATGAACCATTCCAAGTTCCATTCCAATTCATGCTTTAGAATTGTTTTACTGGTGAACATAGATTGAACCACTCTAAATCACTTGAACTAGAGCAAATCGATGTGAACGATTAAATTGATTTCGGTTTCAAATAACTAGTAACAACAAAAAATTCTTCAAACTACATAAATGATTCAAACCCCCATCTTGCAAGACAAGCAACATTGTAGCAATCACTAGGCCATCATACATTTCATGTTTATGAAGATAACATTTTATATATATTCATATCTCTTTCTTTTACTAACAAATCAAAATATCATATTAAAATTTATTTTAACTTCATATCTAACAAAAATAATATAATAGAACTTAATATCATAACATAAAAGATATATTATAATTTATTAAATAATTTATTTTGATATATATGTATATATTATGAATAAAAAAGTTATAAATTTAGTATTTTTATATTTAATAAATATAATATAAATGACATTATTTGGTTTGACTATTGATTGAACTAGTTAAATAATTGAACTATAACCTTTTAGTTTTTCCGATTCGTTGTTTGATCCAATTTTTAAAACATTAGTTACGTAAACTAATGTAGTTAACTGAATAAGTCATGCTTGTCCTCACATGACAAAAGTTTTCTAGTTATAACTTAAATTACTACTAATTATTTCAAAAGTAGTATAGACTTATCATTTCAAATTTTATTTTATCTTTGCAAATTTTAGGAGTGAAACTCATTTAATTTAATGATTTAGTTTTTTTTATATGTTTATTTGTCACAAACATGGTGTACTCATGGCTTAAATATTGACATAAATGATGTTTTGTCACAATTGTATCTATAGACTTAATTTGTAACATAAGTGATATTTCATTATGGGTAAAGTTTTTCCACTTAAATTGTGATGCAAGTGATACTTCGTCATGGATAAAATTTTCTAATAGCCTATTTTGTGGCACAAGATATACTTTACCATAGGTAAGGTTTTCCAATAGCATAAATTTTTTAATTTATTTATACAATTATTTAAATACTTATATTGTCATGACAAAAGATAACATTGTCACAATTTTCAAATTTTCATAACACAAGTGATGATTTGTTGTAATGCACAAAATGTCAAATTATTTTTTGAAATATTTTTTACAATAGCATTAATTCTATAAATATATTCTTCGAATGTTCTTTCTCTTTATTTACTTTTTCTTGCAAATGTTTATCAATGGTTTTGTTTTTAAACAATCTCATCTCTACATCAACCTAAGTGTTCATATTCATATCATGTTCATTGCTTGTTTCATGAATTTTAAGTTTGGCACTAAGATTTTTCCAGTTTGTACATCCTCTATTTGATAATTGAATTTTATTTGATTGTAAACCAAATAATTTACAGAAAAAAGAAAATGCTTTATCTAATTCTTTTGAATATATTAGCCATTTTCTATCATGTTTTTCTCCATTTGATAATTTGCAAATATAATGAATTGTAGAAAAGTGTCTAAAATTATCATCTTTTGGAAAATCTAAAACTTATCTAATTGAACCTTTTCTCAACTATTAAATCAATTAAGTTTGTGTCTAATTTATTTCATTGTGTCAAATCATAAATATTTTTAATAATTTTTTTATTTTAATCATTAATATTTTCATTCTTGTCGTGGGGAATATCTTCTTTTCAATTTTTATCAAATTCTTCATTAGTATTTGAAGAATTTGAACTGTTATTTTTAGAAATTTCATCATAATTTTCAATCAAATTTTCATTTAAATCTTCATTTGATTTTCTAATATTTGATATTTTATACTAATAATAAATCTATCAAGTGCATCATTTTAGGATTGAATTAGTTCTTCCATCCTTTTTTTTTCTTCTAACATTTTTTAAATTCAGATTTATACTTTCTAGTAGACATTTTTATTTAAAGAATAAATAATTTAGAGGTTTTAATATATTTTGCTAAAAAAATAATAAAAAGTGTAAGGAGTTGTAGCACCTGATTTATATTCCTTTAATTTCATCTTTGTGTTTTAGGATTTAGGGTTGATACTCTAAAATATTTCTATAAAAATAATGAAAAATAATCAATTACTTTCATGGAAATTAAGAAAAAAAACTATGGAGAAAAAATAAAATATCAAGAATGACATAAAATTATTTTACTCTCTTTTTATCATTTGCAAGATGTCTTTTAAAACAAAGTTACAAATTTGATTTGATGAGTATTAAAATTTTGTTAAAAAAATACAACTATTAGAGTAAGTTAGAATACGAAGAAAGTAGCATAAGACTAACTAACAAAGAAGAGTAAAATATATGATTATTCACCTTCTTTTCTAAATATATAAAGAAAACTTTTGATCGTTACTAATTTACTTGTTTAGAAAATTTTAGTATATTGTTATTATCTTGAAAAATTAATCAATTATCATTTATAAAAAACAATATAATCAATCTAAATTATATATAAATAAAAAAAAGTCGCATTCCTAATTTTTTGGAGTCCCAGACATAGACCTTATCTGTCTATGCCTTGAGCTGGCCCCGAGTAGCAGTCCGCTAGATTTTCCTGAATTTGTCAATATAAGAGGTTAATTATAGATATGAGTACCCATCGTTCATTAATTTTGATGTGCCCCCGTATGACTAAAACTGCAGAACTGGTCCATCTTTGACATCTAACTTAAGGACAAGGCAAGAACTGCCCTAGGACCTGGGTCCTCTGCGCTTTATTGTGTGGTGCATGTGATCCACAACTTGCTCAATAAATTATCTTCCTCCAATATATGTATTATGTCAAGAAACAAGTAGTCAGAGACGAGATCTAAGATTTTTTCTGAAACAGACAAATTTGAAATAACTAGGTTGGTGAAGATTCTAGTTTTCCGGAGTCCGTCAACAATGCAATTGTAATGATATCAACCCATGACTAGCTGCTGATACCACTGATCGCAAATAAACAATTCATGCTCAGTGGTTGGCTCCCTGATATGAGTGCTCTTAAGAATGGGTGACGCCTTGTTCCACATCAAATAATTGAAAGTGGAAACCTTCCTTTTCAAAATTGTTATAAGTGCATGTCGGCCATATAAACTTTATAGACGTACACGTATCTCCCACACGAGTCATGATGAAGTTAACAATCTATTAATGATGATGCATTGGCTTATATATATGTTACGAAATATCATATTATTCAACATCAAAGGAGGAGAGCCAAGAAAATGCTTCCACATTTGGCTGAGGAGCGTTCTTGGTTTACTTACTATGTGGTTCTTATCACAGGTCCAATGCTATTTTTGCTCTTTCAAAAAGTGAGGGCCGTCTGCTACTGTTCCCATAATTATAACAATTTCACTGATGCTGGCATTCCTCGAGGAAATCGAGGATTGCCTTTTGTCGGAGAAACGTTGCATTTCATGGCCGCCATCAGCAGCAGCAAAGGCGTATATGAATTTGTCCGTGTTCGCCGCCACCGGTAGTAGCACATCCCTTTCCTTTACCTACAGCCTCTCTTTCCATATTATTTATTAACTTAATTTTATAATTTTGCATCAAACCTTATGTACGTGGAAAATCTTATTTGACTCTTTGAGATTTATTTTATCAAAAAATATTTGTCGTAAACTCTCATCTTTATATATTTATAATTAAAATAATTTAAAATTATAAAAAAGTTCAATTTATTTAATAATACATGTCATAATATAAGGATTGTGTGACAAAAAATAATATTTATTATTTACAATTTATTTTCTCATTTATCATAATTTTATTAATAATAAAATATAAAAAAGTATGAAAATCTTTTGTTTATACAAAAGAAGTTGGGAATTTTTTTCTTCGAACAAATCTTTTTTGATAAAATAAAGAGGAATTGAAAGCAAAACGTACCTCTTAATCTGAGAAAAAAGATGTGGACATAAAATTTGAAGTGGGCGTCACTTATGATAGGATTCTTTCTTGATTAGACACTTTGACCTACAAGATTATGCTTGAAAATTGACTTTTTTGTCCTAAACCAAATATTGGGATTTCAATGGTGGATTTGATAAGGGTTAGTGTGAGAGTAATGTTAATTAATTTTTTTTTCATAAACTATTATATAATTGTATAAAAATATCGGGATATAATTTAAATTGGTTATTTGTTGACTTTATCTGTTGAACTTTTGTCATTTATACATTAAATATTATTTATTCATAGTATTAATTGCAGTTACATTTTCCTTGAATAAATGTAGATTTAGTTACATGTTGTGCTTAATACATATAATGTGATTGGCGTGTGCAAAATCTTTTAACAGGTATGGAAATTGTTTCAAGACCAAATTATTTGGGGAAACACACGTTTTCCTTTCGAGCACGGAGTCGGCAAAGGCAATTCTAAACAACGAGGTGGGGAAATTCACGAAGAGGTATATTCGGTCAATTGCAGAGCTGGTAGGAGAAGACAGCTTACTTTGTGCTGCTCATCAGCATCACAAACTGATACGAGGTCGTCTCCTCAGTTTGTTCTCAACCACTTCGTTGGCGTCTTTTGTTAGGCAGTTTGATGAATTGGTTGTTGAAACCCTCAGCAAGTGGGGACGTCAAGGCACTGTGGTTGTACAAAATGAAGCCCTCAAGGTAATTTTTATTTGGCATTATATGCTGTACTATCACCCACTGCACTTATGTAAGTCAGCCGACTGAGAACTTAGTCTGACGTCGGTGGTGGCGGTGGCCGCAGCGCACGTTCTGTGCACACATTTCGTCAACAACCGCCACTAGAAAGTCTTAAGTTGGAGAAATAATATGTACATAAAAATTTAAAAAATAATTTTATAAAATTAAATAAATATTTAAATAAAATAAATTATTATTTTAATATTCTTCTTTATATTTTTGTTAACATGTAATAAATAAAAATTTAAATATTTTGCCTTTAACTCAAAATTTTTTTAATTAATAAAAAGAAATTGGAAGGAAATATTGTTTAAACTGTGGAAATGATATACATATTTAATATGTAGAAGCGCCATGAGAATATTATTCTTATATAAAAGTAAAATGAATAAATAATAATTATAAGATCTTTATATTAATAGTTAAGATTAAGTCATAAAGTTATATAATTTTTTTATATAATAATAAATATTTAATTATAATTTAATCTTAATTATTAATATAAGATTTGATAACAATAATTCATTCTCGTTATTCTCCTCTAAAAATATTATATTGTCATTTTATACTATCCTTTTGTATTTGTGCGTGTAAAATTCTTTTGTTGGTGGAGATTTACGATGCATCGATACTTTATATAGCAGTTATATTCACGTGTCGATGTCAAAAATGACATCGACACTCATAGACCCCGACACAAAACGTGTCTGGGTCGTGTCTGTAATTTCAAAAAGTTTAGACACCCGTTTCCTATTTTAATACGTGCATCAAGTTTGATTCCTGAGTCGTGTTTGTAATTTCAAAAAGTTCAGACACGCAGTCTCTATTTCAACATACTTGTTAAGCTCGATTTACAGCTTATTATTTGTTATGTCATATTATTTAATATTATGAGTGCTTATTTTCATATGAAAAAAATAATAATTATAATATATATATTTATAAATAAGTATAATATTTTTTAATATTTATAAATATATTTGTATATTTTTATTATTTACACATATCCCCTACGTATCGATGTTTTATATTTTTTGAAAATACTATATTCCCGTATCTGTATTCATATTTTTTCATGTCTATTTATCGATGTTTATGCAACATAGATAGTTATTATGACCGCATATTGGTATGCACAGGTCCGCCTCTGTTCACAAGCATGGTGGGCTAGTGGGCTCACCAGTAGCTCAATGCAGCTTTAGCGCATATTCTTTCTCACAGAAACCGTGAGTATATTAGCAGTGACCTGAAAATTTAACCAGAAAAATTAAGCTAATTTTTTTTTTAAAAAAGAACCTTATTTGCATTGAAAATATAACTGAAAAAAATAAAGTTCCTTTTCAGTTTCCCCTTTTGGTCACCTCCTATTTAGGGATATACATCTCTTATATTTCCTTTTTGTCCGCTATTATACTTATAATCATAATATCCAACTCAGGTGTATAATATTACAAGAGTATTAAATTATGAACTAAGAATTTACCAAACACCCTGTTTGAATAAATTTAATTGCCTCATCTCTTTTCTCCTTACTAAAAATTATGTCCCCACTTATTTGCATTATTGAGTGAGTCCCCCTCATCTTTTATCACGTGGACTTCTTATTTAATCTTATGCAACGAAGTGTAGTAAACAGTAAATATCCTGTCTTTTTTGTAATGACTTCTTATTTTTCATTACATATGACTTTGATGATTTCAAACAACTCACAAAAGCTCTAACCAAATGAAAAAGATGTTAAAAAAGATGAGAAATGATGAAAATATAAATATGGATGAAGTCTAGACACATGGAGGTAAACTAGTGATTTGTATCTGACAACAGTTTGGGAGTGCAGATAACATGTAGAGCGATGTGCAAGATGTTGATGAGCATTGAGGATGGCCATCAATTAGAGACTTTGCAGACAGAGGTTGCTCATCTCTGTGAAGCCATGCTTGCCTTCCCTTTAAGGTTGCCCTGCACCAGATTCTATAGAGGCCTTCAGGTATGTTATTCACAAAACTAGTGGGCCCACAATCTACCAAAACAAAATGAATTGGGCATGGTTGATGAGAAATTTGTCATTTCCTCACTCCACCAGGGCCCATTGTCTTTTGAAACAACCTATTCTAAACCTACTTACCGAATATTCCAACAGATGGCCCAATTTTTTGAATCTGGATGATAATGCTTAGGATTGGGCCATGACAAGAAATAAGAAGTAAGAAAAAACGATGCTCTTAAAGTGGGTTTGTATTAAGCTATTACCGAGCCACAACGATTTGGCTTTTAGAGAGTATAATGTAGGAAGGGTAAAATAAATTACCATAATTATTAATTATTAAATTAAAAATAGTCTAAAAATATTTTTTTAATTATTTATTATTTATTAAATTTTAAGTGATTAATTTTTTAATTGATAATTATAATAATTTATTTTATCTTATTTATCTTATATTTTTGAGAAAAGTTAAATCCCAAACAGATGTTGACACGAGAATTTACTCATCTCTTTATGGTACTAGGTTTTAATTTGGCGAAAGGTTGTAGAAAAAAAATAAAATATTAGAAATACCTAGATGAACATATATAAACCCATAAATAAAACTGCTAGTAAAGTCAAAAAACACCTATTATGGTAATAACAAACAATAGTTACTTACCTCATCAAAACAATCCAAGTTTCTATTACGTGAGAAAAGGTAATTTAAGCTTTTGAGTGATAATGTAGGCCAGAAAAAGAATCATGAACATACTGGAGAAAGAAATCAAGCAAAGAAGAAGTGAAGCATCAAATGGTTATGAAGATTTTCTTCAACGGCTTTTAGCAGAAGATGACAATAAAGTGAAAAAAGATGGAGTCTTTATGCTAACGGATAGAGAGATTCAAGATAATATATTAACAATGATAATTGCCGGTAAGATTCAACATACTAAGATTTTTCCATACATTTTAGTCCCCAAATACTAATATATCCTTTTATTAATGGTGAAAATGCAGGACAGGACACAACAGCAAGTGCAATGACATGGATGGTCAAGTTTCTCCATGAAAATCAAGAGGTCCTTGATACCCTTCTGGTCAGCCAACCACCCTTGCATTTCTTTCGCTTCTTTTTCAATTTCCTTGTTATAAGATTTTATCTGCTATTTTGCTGATTATAATAGAAGGAGCAATTTCAAATTGCCAAAAGTGGTAAGACCAATACATATATCACACTAGAGGATCTTAATGAGATGCCATATGCTTCTAAGGTATGTGTTCCTAATGACATCAGTTTTACTCCTGCAAAAGAAATTTCTGTATGTTATTATTATGTATATACCACATATTTTTATTTTCATTTAATAAAATAATCATTTATTCAATTTAATGTATTTAATGTCTTAAAAATATTTTAAAATCTAATACAATGCACAAAGCTCATAAAAAGTTTTTTTTTTATTAGATGAGGAATAAAATATCTATGATAATAAAATTTTTCCTTCAACGTAAGGCTAGCATGGAAAAATGATTATAGCATCGATGTTGTTTGTCCTGGAAGTCTTAATTCTCTTCAAATGTATGATCCAAAATGCTTCAAGTTCATGAAAATAATTGAACAAACAGGTGGTTAAAGAATCGTTGAGGCTAGCATCTGTAGTACAGTGGTTCCCAAGATTAGTACTCGAGGACTGTGAGATTGAAGGTGACAACACTTTCTATCTGGTTTCTGCTAGCAATAAAGTTGATCTATATATTTAACGACATTAAAATAATTTATGGTCGATCACTACTAATAGGATTTAAGATCAAGAAAGGGTGGAACATTAACATCGATGCTAAATCAATACATCTTGATCCAACTGTGTACAATGATCCAGACAAGTTCAACCCTTCAAGGTTTCAAGTAAGTCTCCAATGGTGATATATTTTTTCCTTTTTCTTCCCCAAAATTTGTCCGGCATATAAATTATAAGAAAAACATTGAAATTTAAGAGATGTTTACAGATTATAATTATCTTAGAATAGTTTATTAAAATATAACTTATTAATTTTTTTAAAAAAATTAGTTTATTAAATATCTCTGAAATGTGAAAAAGAGTTTATTGACTAAATCAATAGACTATTAGCTAGCATATTAAATGTGTCAAACATACTTAAAATATTGCTTTTAATTTAAACAGGCTGAATCAAAACCATACAGCTTCTTACCCTTTGGGATGGGAGGAAGGACATGTCTTGGAATGAACATGGCTAAAGCCATGATGCTAGTGTTTCTCCACCGACTCGTCACAACTTACAAGTAAGTTCTTTGTTTAGTAATCTTTTTTGTTCAATATTATTTTTCATTTTTTATTTATATATAAGGAAATTTAAATCAAATTGATTCGATCTATTTAAAATAAATAGTATGTTTGATTCAAATTATAGAATCCACACAAATGTAAGAGAGAAAGTGATATTTGATTTGATCTATTTAAAATAAATAGTATATTTAATTCAAATTATAGAATCTATACAAATGTAAGAGAGAAAGTGATATTTGTGGAATTTACTCCTTTAATATGTTCCGTTGCATTAATATTGTGAAAAATGCTGATTTTGTGCATTTGGTTTCTGTTTAAATCTAAGCAAGCCACTTACCAAAATGCTAATGAAGTGTTGGATGTATACATTCAGGTGGAAGGTGATTGATTCAGACTCAAGCATTGAGAAATGGGCACTTTTTTCAAAGCTAAGAAGTGGGTGTCCTGTAAGTTTGACATCTATCAGAGAGGATGCCAACAAAACTGTGATGAAACAAAAGATTTGAAAGCAACTCAAAAGATATTTGGAGGCTTTTATCTGTGAATATAAGATTGGTCACTCTAAGTTATGAGCAGCAAGAATGTACCTAACTCACCTCTCCAGTAATGTAGTAATTACTTCTGCATCTTAGTCTGATGAGTCAAAGAGAACAAGTTAAAAAAACAAAAAGGAGGATTACAAGCTACCTATTTCTGGTTTAATGAATATTATATTTACTGTTTATTACATATTGACATTCTCACCTCATAGTTCATACCAACTTCAATGTGGAGGCATTATGCAATGGAGATCCCTTACACTGTGTCCAAAGGGCATCTCAAACGCTGAAAATTCCTTGCTTTTCTTTCTTGCTCTTGTCATTCTTTTCTTTTTCAAACTGAATTGGCTGTGAAATTAATCTCAAATAAAGTGTATAGAACAATTCAAGGGAGTGAAACCAAATACAAAAGGATGCCAAATTTTAACTTCACATATTCTTAATTATGATTGATGTTAGGGTTTAATCGTAAAAAAAAAAAAAGAACTATTAGAATGATCCATCCTCAAAGAACAAAAAAATATTAATCATCGTTTTTAAATTCGTAACTCTACTTACAATAATACAAAATTATAAATAATATAATGTAAATTAAATTATGTATAAAATTAATTTAATTTAAATTATATTATATTATGTGAATAAGGTGTAAAAAAAATTTGTCAATAAAAAAATATAATATTATTGTGAAAAATGGCGTGTCATGCTTTAATGTCCTTGTAAAGTATATGATTTTTCAGTCCAACAATGGATGTTTTGAAATTGCCTGACCGTCCTTGAAACCAAGATGGATGAGGGGTTAGAATTGCCACTAATAATTGAA
>JANHAO010007600.1:0-20005 GCA_026873985.1 Saraca asoca | reverse complement strand
AGCCTGTTTACTGTCTTTCTCATTTATATCTTGATGTAACACAACTGTAGCTTGTAATTAATGCATGTAACTCCTCCTTCCTCTACAAACAGGATTGCATTGTTAGAAGAAAGGAGAGAGCTAACTTTTCTGTGTAGAAACTCCACAAAAACAAAGAGCAACCTTGTAACATTGCAAATACACCATTACAATAGCACACTGCCGTGGACGTAGGGTCTAGTGATATCTAGATTTGGCCAAACCACGTTAAGCCTTATGTCTTCTTCTTTACTCTTCCCTTCATCTTTGTGTATTTCATCGTTCTATTACATCTAAATCTGATATAGGTTTGAGATCTCAAACGAGTTCCTCCGTTGGCCAGAGTTTGGAGTATAACCAAAATCTGACATCAACAGTTCCTAAACCACCAGGAAGTTCAACATTTAGAGGCGATTAAAGGAATCACCACAAAATAATTGCCACTAAACAATACAATTTTTTTATAGTGTATGATGTGGTATAGAACTCTGAAACTTCGCTAATCATATTACTTAAAGGTATGGTTTTGACTAGATTTTTTTTGCCATAGAAAACTAAGAGACTACATCATATATGATATATATATATATGCATAATTTTGACTAGCATTCCTTAAGCTTTGCCATTAAAATTTGCTTATCAACTCATGATACTTGCTTTTTGTTACCTTCTTTAACTATACTAAAGTTTTAGTTCTTAAGTAGAAAGAGTGATATATCATGATATAGCTATTATATGTGTATATTTTGTATATAGAACTATTGTTTCCAAAATGATATATTTGACAAGGTCTGTTCCTATCAAATAAAATTTGAAGAAAACATTTCTTTTGTTATATTCATTACTTGGACACTATTGATAGCTTTTATAGGAATGAAATATTTTTCCAAAATGTTTATATAGTTCTAAAATATTATGTTCCTAGTCATTCATATAATAGAAAAATAGGATTACAAAGCAAGATTGATACCAATCAAAGGCAATGCGGTAGGCTATAAACTTTGTAGGCTTTGATTTTGCAATTCCCAATAAGCTATTGCAAATGTTGTCATTAACATTGCAATTCCAAAATTTTGGAGTTTGGACCATTACTTTACAAAAGTTTCCAATTTTCCTTTAGAATTCCTAACTATAGGTAGATATAAGATCATTTAAGAGTTCAACAAGTTGAAAGTTGTGCATTGTTGTTATTATCATGTATTGATTAAGACTTTTATGCCTAAATTTGAGTTCACATTATATAGATTTGTAGGCAAATAGAATAACCTCAGTTAAGTATGGTTTGCCCTTTGAAGCATGTTTCATTGCAGAACCATTTATCATAGAACAACTATAATTCTTTATAGAACCATTTTCTTTAAGTTCTATCTTATTGTTAGATTAAACACCAATTGTAAAACTCTGTGGGTATGAACCACCTCAAATGTCAAATTGCCTAACTAAGTGTTTTGTCTATTAATAATGCTTGTTCTATTGTGTTGTAATAATTGTTGTGTCTTTTCCCCTTTGTTTTTGATGAAAAATCATTTGACACTAGCACATTTGTTAAACTACTACCGTAGCTTCTATGGCATTAAATAATAGGCTCATATCACTCATTGTTTTAATTGGTATAAGGAGGCTATGACTGAAGTAACTGATCTTGATGAAAGGGTATTGTTCAAGCTCTATTTGACTTCTCAAAATTTCAATTTGTCTCTCACTTAACTAAAGTTTGTTGATATCTTTTTTAATAAAAGTGTGCTTTCATACTTTCTTAAATTTAGGATAACTCTAACAATGAGGTGATATGGTATGATGGTTTCTTAAGGTAAGCATCTTAGAGTATGATATCTTTGCATTTTGTTCCATTCTTTTTTTTTAATACTCAAGCAATACACTTCATATCAATAAAAAAATTTCACTTATGCTATGGGTTCTTTTTTTTTTTATGATGCTTGCATGAACAGTGTGTAATATGAATATGTATCCATGTCTATGTCAATTTTAAATGTTGTAGTGTGAGTATTTGCTCACACTCACATCCATTTTTGTTTTTTTTATGGGAAAAGAATTCTAAAGTTTATGTCTTTTATTAGTTTTTAAATTTTTTATTATTTTTGTTAGGGGATTTGCTCAACACTACATATTTTATGTCTAACAAAGTAGGTGCTTGCTCAATGTTAAGATTATAGGGTTGCTCAACACTAAGATCATAGGGATGACTCAAGGTTTGTGCTCTATCCATTAAAATAATTATTACATTGAATGTGTATAATTTTAATTCTTAACCTCCTATTAGCGATGTTAAAAACATATGCCTGGCTTCTAAAGGTATTAGTTTTAACAACCATACAATTCATACTATATATGAATTTTCATTAAGAACGGAATTAACTTTTTTAAATATTAATGCACTCCATTTCATTTCCAAGTGTTCTTTATGCTGTAAAAATTTGTATTTCCAATAATTGGCTGGGTAGATATGTTTGATGCTAAAAAATTTCTCTCTACTTGTGCTAGTCTATTGTTTTGTGGTCTACTTGGAAATGATGCTTATTAGTATAAAGATGCCCTAGAGACAATTGTTGAAATGGTATGGATACTATGTATCTTAGCATATTTAATGAAACATTCTTATATGTATATATATATATGTTTGATATATGTATACTATTTTGGATAAAGTCCTTGAAAATATAATTGTGTATAAATAAATTACAATGGAAATTATAATTATGAGATAATTTGTCCATGTAATTATAATTTCTAAATATCCTTGATTGTGGAATAATTGAGAAAATATGATATTAATTATTCATGAGTAAACTAACATATGTTATGTCACATTCTTTAGAAGAATACAATGATCTCATGCACTATTTGATATAGAGATATCTGAACAAATATATAAATATAAGTTATGGAACATATGACTAAATTGACCAACCATGAAAAATTATATGAATTGTTACCATATGTTAATAGAGTTTTCATGTGAAAGGTGGTGTAAGTAATCCTTAAACTTGAGATTAACACAGTATCTTAAATATAGAGTCATGTAGTTTGATTTTATTTTAGGCTTGCACTCTTAAAGAGTATATACGAATAATTTTGGATACACTGCAAAATATATAAAGGTAGTGAATAATCAAGATGAAATTTATCCTCCCAGGGAACAAAGAAAAGATATTCTAAAAATGTTTTAATATTTGTACTATGATCAAAATCATAGGCTTATGTATTGATTGACACATAAAAGGAATTTTATGTATAATAAATTAATGATAAGTAAAAGGAGTTTTATGTATGAACGATTGTGCCATAACACATGATCAAACAAACACCCTAGATTGGATGTTCTAGGGTCAACACTTGAACCATACCATTAGTCCAATTTGAATATCATGAGATGAAGGGATTGAATTATACACTAACAAGTTGTCATAACAAGTTTGATTCCTTCAAATCTATTCCTACGATTTGGGTGGTCATGATGCTTTGTTAGAAGCCTATTTTGATCTATTAATTTGTTTGAGCAATTTGGAGAAATTATGTTTATATTAAAAGGAGTTTTAATTCAATTGAGTTTATAGAAGCTTATAGATGAATTCAATGCCAACATACATGGAAACCTAATGGGTCACACACAATAGAATCTTTTTAGTCCAAATTTAAAGGAAAAGTTATAATGTAAAATGTTATGACTTCAATAGTTAAATTGGGTAAATATCTTGAAATTTTGAAATGATTAATTAAGTGTTTTAATGTGATTAGAAGTGTTAATTAACTAAGGATTTAATAATTCTAATGGAGCTTACAATTATTAAATAATAATAAATTTCCATTGTTGATATTTAGATGTTGGAGAACATTTATGTTAACATTAGAGGAGATCTTAAGCAGAGGAATGGTCGCTTAGAAATTGTTTTAAATTGATTAAAACAATTAGAAAATTATTACAAAAGAGAGTTTATAAGTTTGGACTTATAAGAAAGTGTTTGGGCTTGTTGGATACAAAAGAAGGAGCATTAGATTAAGGAGTGTGGACTTCTTGGGCATAAGGGGCTACAAGGCTATGAGTAGATGGCATAGGCAAGAGGTAGTCCTAGCTTGTGCACCACTCATATTGCCTCTTCACTTTTGACTGTGCTCTAAACTCTTCTATTTAAAGAGAAGAAAAGCCAAACCAAGTATAGAGAGAAGATCAATTTAACCCTAGCACATGTGTTGTGCACCAAATCTCTTTGTGTGATCTCACTTCTCATTTCCTCTTTGCATTCAAACACAAACACTACCCTAGAGAATTCATGATTCCTTGGAGAGCTAGTACCTCTTAAGCTGAGTGATTAATTTTTCTATTCTACAAGTTACGTGAACTTAGTAGAAGCTATGGATTAAACTAGTCCATGTGGATCACCATTGGTGTTGGAGATCAAATTTAAAGGAGTCACCAGTGAGACTAGTTGGAGAGTTCATGAAATTACTTGAAGATCAAATTGAGATTTGATTGAGGATTTCCAGAAGAATGCTTGAGAATGATTAATTTAAGCTATTGATTTAAATTTCACCTTGCTTATGAATTAATTTGTAAATAATATGATTTGAGATTGGGAAAAAATTTAGAATTTCCATTGCATATACTTGATATATATGATCAGCATATTGGATATGCTTAGATCCAATTTTTCCAACAATGGTATTTGAGCCCATGTTATTTTCCATTAATTCATGATTAAGGATTTGATTGTTATGGTGATAATAGAGATATGTACATGTTGTGATTTGGTTCCATATGATCAAAGTTTTTCATTCAAAGTGAAAAATTTTTGTTGAAAAATTTTTTTATGCAAAAATTTTTCACAAACCAATACCAATTGGATCTCCACTTCAAATGAAAAATACACAGTAGAAGAGTTGGCTAATTGCTATGGTAGCTTGTTGGTTGTTTATGGTAGTAAAGGGTAGTTGGGCCAACTGCTACCCATGGAGAACAACAAACTAGTCGAAACTTGCTAATTGGACCAGAATGGTTAGTCAATTTTTTTGGCCATTTTGATTAGTTATAATGACAACCAATCAGTTTTATGATTTAATTACACAAATACAATTTAGAAAATTAATTACAATCACAACCTATTTTGAAAAACTTGTCTAAATTATGTTAATGTGATTATGGAAACTTTCCTTAACTTTGAAATTAATTTGAATATGATCACAAATTGATTGAAAATAATTTTGAAATTTTTCCTTTAATTATTACTTGATTCCAAAGTTTTGGAAAGTAACATAAAATTGACTAACTGATTGATTTTGGAATTAATAATGATTAGTTTCCAAAAATAGATTGATTGTAATGTTTGATAATGGAATCAAACTAATTAACTTATTTAAATTAAATGTTAATCAAATAACTCGAAATATTTTCTATGCTTTCTTGTCTTATATGCCTTATATATATACATATATGAATGCATGAAAAGATGATTATGAATCAAAGGTTTTATGTATATAATGTATATTCTATTTTCAGGTACTTTTTATTAAATAGGACCTTTATGTCATGTCTTTCTCTCTACTTCTTAATGTAAAATTCTCTTCTCATTTATCTCCCCTTGAATGTAACTCAAAGCATCTTGTACAAGATGAAATTAGTTGAATAGGATAAAAATTAGGGAATTTTATTTTTCTGTTGGAAGAAGAAAGAGGCTTCTAAGTGAAATGCATGGCAAGAGGAGCATTACATGAAGATTCTTCCCTTTTATGGCTCAAGGATCTTTTAATCAGTCCATAATCATCTCATATATGTTATGTATCCATATGATTTATATTTATGATATAAATGGTGATGTATGTATAACATACACTAGTAAATGTATGAATGCATAGGATTTATATCGTGATATGAATGAGATATATATATGACATAGACTAGTGCATGAGACCTTTAATGTTTAAACCCTAGACTAATTAAAAGATCCCTCATTAATTTAAGTTGCATGCTAAGAACATGGTTCTAGTTAATGCCATCCATCAAAATATGATAACAAGAGATTGATTTCATGATAACTTGTTAGCTTACATCAAGGTTCCATTATATCTTTCTTGTTATCATTATTTGAATATGCATGATATTCTTGTTTGATGGTTCTAACTTAGCAAATACGTATTGTTTGGATGGCCCTAGTCATGATCGAATAGTGTTTAGACATAATTAAGTTTCACTTTGAACATTATAAAAAAGTTGTCAATAATGTTTCATGTGGTAGATAATAAATGACAAAGAGTTATCAACTTAATTATTAAGGGATACATAGAGATGTAATTAACAAGGGGTTGTCTAACTAGTCTAATTTATTTAGATTTCTTGACCTCTGTCAAGTTCAAGTAAATTAGACCAGGATCCTAACCTACTATGATTATCATCCAATGTGATGATCTGATTCTAAGATAGATGATCACTAGAATTGAAAAAATAGTTGGAGTTCATTTTATTAAAGTGCATATAAAATGAATATTATACTTAGATATTAATCCACTCAATTCTTATTGAATGTCGTTAAAATGATAAATAATATCTCCTTAAGAAACATTCTGATTGATAATAAGTTTGCCAAGCCAAATCATGTGGATTGGTTATAAACTTAAAGATTATCCTTAAGTAGGAAAGAATAGCCTACATCCTTAAGAATGACCCTCCTATACTTCTATCAGAAGGTTCAAGTGAGTATAAAAGTTAACTTTGATGCTTACTTGAAACATCAAAAAGATATTGAACAAGCAGAATGTGTGATGTTGGCTTTAATGTCTCCTAATCTTCAGAAGTAACATGAGAATATGACACTCTTTGAGAAGATTTTTCATTTGTTAGAGTTATATAAGGGGCATGTTCATGTTGAGAGATACCAAGTATCTCAGAAACTATTCAACTACAAGATGGCTGAGTGATCATCTGCTGCAACTTATATACTAAAGATGATTGTGCTAATAAAGAGATTGGTCCAACTTGATCATGTGATCAATAATGATCATGCAATGAACATCATATTACATTCCCTTCCTAAGTCAAATGGGTAGTTTGTCATGAATTTCTTCATAAATTAGATAAAGGTCTCTCTTACAAAGTTGCTCAACATGCTTAAGACTATTGAAATGAATTTTAAGCCTAAGAAAAATTCTAAGGCTAAGGATAAGGTTGAAAAGCCTAAAGAAGGTGTACAAAAGAAGAAAGAGAAGGCTCCCAAAGGCATCTGCTACCATTGCAAAGCAAAAGGCCATGAATGCAAAACTTTAAAGCTCATCTTAAGACTATAGAGCAAAAAAAGCTTAGAGAAGTTTTTACTTTGGGTAAAAGGGAAGTCTTGAAGTAGAAGAAGTTTAGAAAAGCTTCTATTTCAAGAAACTATGAAACAAAAGAAGTTTAGATAAGCTTCAACTCCAATAAGAATCCAAAGTTTGATGAATACATAAAGTTGTCCTATATTTGACATTATAAACCTAGTCATACTAATGAAGCTAGAATCATAAAGTCACAAAAAGATGGATATTTGGATTAATTCAAATATGAATTATATGAAACTTGTGAATCATGTCTTATTAGGAAAATAATTAGGAAACCCTTTACCATAAAGAGTGAACATGCTAATGAAGTGTTAGAGCTAATACAAGTGATATATATGATCTAATGATTACTCTAGTCAAAAGGAACATTTTCTTACTGCATCCCCTTTACCAATGATTACTCAAGGCATGAGTATGTGTATTTAATGAAATACAAGCTTGAAACCACTGAAAAGTTCAAAGAATTCAAATTTGAAGTAAATAAACAAATTAGGAAAAGTATCAAGACACTTACATCTGATTGAGGTGGAGTAAT
Source organism: Saraca asoca (assembly GCA_026873985.1). Taxonomy (NCBI): domain Eukaryota; kingdom Viridiplantae; phylum Streptophyta; class Magnoliopsida; order Fabales; family Fabaceae; genus Saraca; species Saraca asoca. The sequence goes on along the minus strand of JANHAO010007600.1, from coordinate 12,132 downwards.
CAAGAAAAAAGGAATACAGCCCTAGAACATTTATTGTGCACCAATTCTCTTTATGTGATCTCACTTTTCATCTCCTCTTTGCATTCAAATACTAACCCTACCCTAATGATTTTGTGATTCCTTGGAGAGATAACACCTCTAAAGTGGAGTGGTTGATTTATCTATTCTACAAGTTACATGTACTTAGTAAAAGCTTTAGATAAAATATGTTTATGTGGATCACCATTGGTGTGGAAGATCAAATTCAAAGGTGTTGCCCAAGGATAATTGATAGACTTAATCCTAGTGTTGGTTGGAGAGTTTGTGGAGTTATTTAAAGATTAAATTGATATTTGATTGAAGATTCTAAAAATAACTCAATAAGGTATAATTTAAGCTATTAATTTAAATTTTACATTTTTTATAAATTAATTTGTAAACAATATGATTCAAGATTGGGAAAAAACTTAAAATTTCCACTACTCATACATAATGCATATGGTTGACATATTGAACATGCTTAGATCCAATTTTACCGATAATGTTGAGGTGGTTGATTTGTGGCAGGAAAAGTTTCAAATTCTATGATTGTTTCATTGAGGTAAACATTAGTCTATTTATCTTTTATTCTTGTCTTTATTATCATCAACTAAACCAAACAAGTGTAGAAGAAAGTTGTGAATTAGCCATAACACTATTTCTTATGTGATGTGTATTTTGAGCTACTATAGAGGCCTTATGATACCTGAAAGTCCTAATATGGATTTAAGTGAAACTTTATAGACTATTCCAATAACTATATTGTATCAAGATAATAATTTTTAATATCTTTTGACTTTGTTAATAGAAGTTTTAACATAAAAACTACCATTGAGATTATATTCGGCCGATGATCAGTGAGTTCCCATATATATATATGCTACATTGATTCTATTAATTTCTTTTACATTCTTGGGTAAGGTGTCTAGTTCAAAGTTACAACTAATTTTACCTTTGGCGAGTATTGAAAAAGTAAGATACTTGAAACATTCTTCCACCTATAAATTCAACTTATAAGATTAAAACTTATGATGTCTACAATTTCAAATGATTGTTGCTTTTCTGGGCTTATCTAGATCAAATACCTAAATTGCCTGATTTCTTGAGCCTGAAATCAACAATTTCAAAATCTCCTAATTCAACATACAAGTAAGTTTCTTGATCCATTATACATTTATTGGGATAAGATAATTTCTTGACGTACTAAAGAATGCAAATGCTAGAGATATTTCAACTCAGCTCAAGCTATAGTAGATTATGCAGCAGTCATTATTGAAATAAAGAATACTAAGCTTACTTGCAAGAAGCTCATAAGACTTACTATGAAATAATATCAAAATCTTGGTTTGAGCTTGGTAGAGTTGCTTCCATTACAAGAATTTTCATAATTAGTGAGGGACAATTCCATCACTAAACATGATACTATCCATCGATAATTTTGATTTAATGAGGGAAACGTCCCTTGCTAATTAGTCGTTAAAATCATCATCACTAATTTTTAGCAAGAACATGGACTTCCCTCACTAAATTTAGTGAGAGACAAAGTCCGTCACTAAATAAGAAAAAAAGCCCTCACTAAATATTGTGCTTTATGGATTTTTTTTTTTAGGAATTAGCTAGGGAAATGCAATTCTCACTAAATTTAGTGAGTGCAAATTCCATCGTGGTGCCATTCCAACATATTCACGTACTTTTGCTTCATATGAGATGTTAGCAAGGACTTTGCAAGGGCTTCATCTATCGTAACTTTTGGGAAGGGGACACCCCCTCTGTAATTCCTCGCTAATTGAAGGCATATAATTGTATATTTTTTATCGCTACATAATTGTGAGGACTCAATGAGGGGTGCAACTCTTACAAAAATTAACAAGGGATAACTCCTTCTCTAATCCCTCACCATTGTAACACATGTATATAATTGTATTTTCTTTTAAAAGTTACACATTAGTGAAGGATCCCTCATTGATTCTCACTAAAAAAGAGATAGAATCCCCTATTTTCACCATTTTCTAAGACACCCCTTTACTTAAAATGTGAACCCCTAGATTGATATTATCATACAGAAACTACATAAAACATGTGATATTCAAGGATAATATTTTAGATTTAATCATAAAATATTTACATTCAATATATTTAAAAATTTAAGGTTAACAATTTGTAATATACCTTTACAAAATACTAAATAATAATTTGTGCTTGAGTCTAAAATCAAAAGGTATGAACATAAGATGAAAATGATAATATAATAATGATATTTTAGATACACGCTAAGGTGCATTTGAAGGAGGCGATTGGTTAGAGACATTAGGTGGTAGGTTAGCTGGTGTTGAGACAACATTTGAGTAACTACTAGATTGGGTGTCAAGGGGCCACTGAGGTGACCAAAACTACAGATAATTGACTCCTTAGCTAGAGCATATATTGCTCAAATTCACATTTTCGATTAACAACTTGACGATCGTGTTCATCCAACATTTCACTTAATGCTTTCTTAAAGGAAGGAGTAGTAATTATCTCATCCATAGTTGGTTGGAGTTGTGGCATTTATGGTGCAACAAATGGTTTTCTTTGTGTTATGACCATAATTACACCCTCTTAACTGAGGCCATACACTCGGCCCTTTTTTTTTATCTACCAACAACCCTGTAAAAGAGCTCAGCATCATCAATTGTGGTATGATAAGTTAAGTAGTGGGTTCACCATTGAAAGCATTATCATCTTGAATAGTGGATGTCTCTCTAAATTTATATTTAACAAGGTTTTCATAGTTACCCTACATTTACATAAATCCTCATAAATTTAATGAAATTTTCCCAAAATAATTACATACTTGGATAAAAGAATAGAAAAACCGATGGACAGTAGTGTATATATAGTATAAGATATGGCTAATGTCATTATCGTAACTTTCTTATGAAACAAATACCCTACCAATTGGAAATTAGATGCCATTAATTCAAACTTGTGATAAATTTTAATTTAATTAATTCAAGCAATCTTTATTTTGAGAAAAATCAAATGATATATCTAAACGTCACTATAAAAAAAAAATCCTTAAAATAACTGCGGTTACATAGTGTATATAGCGGAAGTTTGAACCGTCGTAAAGTAAAATGGTGGTGGTTACAAGAACCACCAGAAAACATAGCACCAGATCAACATTAATGATGGTTAAAAGGAACCATTGGAAAAATGAAATTTAGCACAATTAAATAACTGCCACTATTTTTTAAAAAAATTTACAATTTAATTTAAAGGCAGTTACTTAACTGCTACTATTTTTTAAAAAAATTGCAATTTAATTTAGTGATGGTTAATTTTTTCTAATTTATATTTCATTTTACGATGATTAAATTTTTGTAATATTTTTTGGAAAAAATTTCAAGCCATTCAATTTGTTCATTCCATTAATTGATGACACTAATTATCCCTGTAAAATAAAAATGTAAACCCATGGTATAATAAAAATGACATTCATTCAAATATAATAAAAATAGCATTCATTCAAATAAAATATTCAAAAGTACAACCAAAAGTTATAACATTAATGGGCTTTCACATTCCAGTCAAAAACTATTTAAAACCAAAAATACAATAACACCTAAGAAGATTGGTCAAGATCAATGACATTTCTATCTTGATTGCTCCCTCCTAAAGATCTCCTTGCATTTATAAGTGAAAATTGATCTTCCAAATTAACATCAACCCCATCCTAAAAAGAAAAAAAAAGAACATCTAAGAGTGAAGAATTACTTAGGAATTCAGATATGCAAAAATAGCAATTCAATTGTGCCATAGTTTAGCAAAATTTTGGTTTGAAAACAACAATTCAATTACCCATAAACTAACACAATTATACTGTAGTTTGGTCCAAAATTCTGGTTTGAAAACAACAATTCAATTACCCAAACATCATATTGGTCCAATTATGTAAAAAAATAGCAATTTAGTTATGCAAAAATTGGTCTAATTATGCAAAAAAATAGCAATTCAATTACTAATGTCTTTGACACTCATGGCCAAAGACAAACTAGATTGAAATTTAGCTTAACCAAAGAAGACAAGAAACAAAGATACTAATGCAGTTTCCAAACCATACAAATTTTTAAGAAAGGAAACATGTATCAAGTGTGGGAATTGTCATCAATTACTAAAAGTGTCAAAAAGTGCAACCAAAACTCAGTCATGAATGGCAGAATGATCAAAGTCAAACAATCCTATCGAAGGCTTAAAAAAGCAATGCAACAAAACCAAATGCAATTGTAACCCAAGCAATTGGTCCAAGCAGAAGTTGTATAGTTGTTTGTATGTACAATCATAGTTAGCTTATTTCTAGCCTTCTTTATGTTTCTTGTGTGTTTTTCTCCCTAACCCTTGGGAAGAAGATATGCAAGCTTGTTCAGCAAGGAGGGTTGGGAATGTTGAAATTGGATAAATTTACTAATGCATGTCTAAGTAAACAAATTTGGAGAGTTATTGCTAAACCACATTCATTAATGAGTATAATTCTAATTCAAAAATATGGCAAAGGAGATATAAAACATTTAAGAGACAGAACACATGGTGAATCATGGAAGTGGAATGGCATTACACAGTCATCTCATATTATAATTTCTAAGCTTAAATGGAAAGTTAGGACAAAAGATATTGGAATAAATAGTAGATACTGGTGGTAGACTATTAGACATGTTTCTTAGGATTTGCAAATAGTACACCAGCCTACAAAGGATCAGCATGGTGAATGGGACAAATACAAAGATAGCTTTATGAGGATCCAGTCAAACATGAAATCCTAAAGACCCTCATTCAATGTTGGGGCCCCAAATTGGTTGGCCTAGACAGAAGCTACCAATGGTACCTATTCTGCCAAGAAGGTCAATCAGATTTTGACCATGCAAGAGGATGGTCAGTAAAATATAGAATTTCCACGGAAGGAATTATGGAATCTTCCACTAACCTATAGAGTTGTAGTGTTTTTATGGAAGCTATGTCATTACATTCTTTCAATAGCAAATCTTTTTAATAAAAGAAATATTAAGGTTGATATGGTGTGTTCACTATGCAATATATAAAAGGAAACTGAATATCATTTGTTCTTACAATGCCATTTTACAAGAGTAGTTTGGTTTGGGACTGGATTAACTATAAGACCAGACCATATTCATTTCTAAGAGGGAGTCATAGTTACAGTCATGCCTCAAAGATGGAGTTATTTAGCCTCATCTTCATTTCAAATTAACCTATGCTATTGCTATCAATTTTTATGTTATTTGGTATATGAGGAATAGGGTGAGATTTCAAGAAAAGTAGCCAGACCCAATTCAAAACTTAAAGCTTATTTCCAACTGAAGGTAGATTACACCAGAATGCAAGGTATCCATATGTAGTATTACCTACATATCACTAAAGTCAAGTATTTATATAGTTGGAATAACAATTTGACCAAGTTTTACGCATAGTACCTGTTGGTCAGTAGGTAACTAACTAGACAAATGGGGTGGAATGCACCCACCTATGGCCTTGATATAGTCCATAATGGCTTACACTTGCACCTGTGTTTCAGCCAGTTCCTACTAATTTTGATATAGCTCTGATTTAAGCCTATCAAATTCTTCTTGGTTCATCAGATGGGTGCCCAATGAACTACTGGAATGGATGCCACCTTCTCTTTGAGAACTGCTCCTAAACATGCTTGTGGGACAAACATCCATGCCTACTCCTCGAACACAACCTGGGTGCTCCTTCCCAAGCACTTACCCAAAAGCATCATCTATGGAAAGTATTGAAAGTTATGTTTGGTCTGCTTCGTTCAAAGCTTCTTGCAATTTTTCCTAAGTAGAGAACAAAACATAGGTTATAATATCAACTGATTACTATTTTGAAAGTAATAAAGTTTTTAATGAATCCTCACCTCTATGCTCCTTGCCTCATTGTTCATGTATGGGCCATCACTTATCTTATGGACAACATCCCACAACTCTGCTCATCCAATGGAGCCTTGTCTCTCCTTCTCCTATCATTTAAACAAGCAAAAAAAAGAGTTAAAGCAAATCTTAATTGTATTCATTTAAATTAGATGGCTATACTACCATTTCATCCTTTTTTCTTGCAAATGTTTTTCACCACACAGTGTAAGGAATGGTCTGCTTGCTTCTATTTCATGCATTCTACCTGCACATTTCCTGTATAAAAAAGCTCTATTACTCATTCATCCATCGATATAGGCATAGCTAGATTCAATAATTTTTACATCCTAAAATTAAATAAACTACTAACCTTATGTCTTTGTTTATCCTGAGTCAAGACCAAGCCTCTCCACTACTCTCCTATAATACCCTTTGGGCAGTTTTGTTTAATATTTGCTCCAAAGTCAAGCTGGGGTCATAATGCTTATTGTACAAGGCACTTTTAAAGTCTTGCCACTACTTTCCAATTTCTTGATTAGTGAGCCACTTGGCCATTTCATTATTTTCAAATTGAAAATACAGCTGTGACAAAAAAAATTCATTAGTATCATAATGAAATATGAATTGTAAATATCAAAGTAGTTTTATTGCATACCACCACCAATCTATTGAATACATCATCTTTAATTGGGTATGGTATGTCCAACTAGGCCTCGTAATTAATGGCATATTTTTGTCCTAGCCAAATGACCCATTACGCATGAAAAAATACCTCCTTCATCCCCTATGGGCTGACCAAGATTGTCTATTCCAACTATTATTTTTTCTTCATCCAAGCTCCAAACTTGATCGACTGAAGCTTCTTAGCCTTGACCACATCATCTTTATCTATGATAAATGAATAGAAAATATTAGTGTAATATTAAATCAAACACATAAGAAGATGATGTGTTATAGTTACCTATCATGTTGCATTGCCATCCAATTCTGGGCCTACTCTTCCTAGCACTAGAAGCATTAGCATCATAAGCATTATACAGCTCATCATCCATCTTATCACCCACTTAAGCATTAGGTTACATGTCCTGAGTAGGTAGAATGAGCTGTATAGGCTGTGCATATGTAAACTGTGTTGGTTTGGTAAGATCGGTGGGCTGGGTAGGCTAAATAGGCTATGAATGTGTGGACTGCATGGTTTGTGTGGAGTATATAGGTTGGATGGGCTGAATAGACTGGGATTGTGTAAGTCACGTGGAATGTGTAGACTAGGTAGGCTATAAAGGCTATGGAGGAGATGGGTGGGTATCAGACACTCTCTGTGTGCCCCAAACTCTTTGACATCTCAACTTAGGCATTTCTGCAAAACAGATTGTAAAATAATATGTATTGGCACATTGTATAAAAATCTTAGACTAATTTTAGTTACATCGAGAAAAATCACAAATAATGCAATTATACATGTAAATTCTCAAACTAAGTCTTTCCACTATAAGACAAATCATGATTAATGAAAACTTATGAATTATGAATCTAAGTATTTTAACATTGAGAAAAACCATAGAAAAAAAAAAGAAGTATCCTAAAGGAAGGCTATTTTGACACATCCTCATCTTCCTTGACATTGGATGCTAGATTAAGGCCTTCCATATGATCTTCCTCTTTCCTTGCCAATTGAATATTCTTATCATCATTCTCAAAAAAAAAAAAAATGCTCAACTCTTGTTCAGCAAACGGTTCATGCTTGCACATATCACCATCCTCAAATTCACCTAGGTCATATAAGTCTCTTGGCCTAAGATCAATAATAACATTCCACTTTGGAGATATATGATCCTCTACAAAATAAACCAATGGAGCTTGTGATACATATATGAAAGGCTCATGCTCTTCCCGTTCACTAGTGTGAATCAATCTATTGAAATTTACTACATGAAAGCCCTAAGCATCCTTTCTAAATATTCTATCAGCAGTGGCGTTAGCCCATATACATTTGAAGAGGGTGACATATCTTCCATAGTAATTAAGCTTGATAATATCTACCAATTTCTCATAATATGCAAGAATAGCAGCCTATCCATTGACATCTTGATGGCTAGACACATAAGAGGTTGTAGAAGTCATAAAAATTCCAAAATTTTAGGTTATCAATCCATTTTCTCGAGCTACTATGCAAAACTTATATCCATTGACATTGAAGGCTAAGAACCTTCTAGCATTTGGTAAAGGTCCTTGGGCCAGTTGCTTCAAATTGTTTGACATGGTGCCAACCACATCATCCATGAAAACTTGTACAAAGAAAATTACCTTCTTAAGTTATACCTACATAAATGAATTCTAAATTAAATATCTTTTAATTCTCACCCATCTAGAGAACCAATTAGTAAAGTCTTTGTTAACTATCTTTTATAGCTTAATAGAGGAACATGTTCGGCTTCTTATTTTTCTCTTGACATATAACTTAAATTCTCTGTAAGCAATGACATATATATGTGAATACTTGCTCTATAAATATATATGATCAAAGATATATAGTTTAATATGGATACTTATATGAACACTTACTTCATAAATGGATCAACTTCTTTGCAATCAAACAGAACATATTGATGTGCCTGTCTTATCTCTATATGTGTCAGCATGAAACTAGAGTCGCTATCCACTAGTCTACCTATATTAGGAAAGATATTAGACACTTCTTTGCATTGAATATCATTTGGTTCATCATTCTCACATCTCAGTCAATTGAACCTCATCTCAATTCCTAACAAATATCTTGAACAAAATGTGAGACACTCCTCAGATATGTACCCTTCAGTAATGGAACCTTTTGGTTGAGCCCTATTATAAACATAAGACTTCATATGTCCTAGATATCTACATAAAGGAAGATGTCATTAGGAAAGAAAACAAGTTCACTTATAGGTCATAATTAAATGTATGAAATCAATAATTACATTTCAATAGGGTACATCCACCAATATTGTACTAGACCTCCCAAACGAAGTTCATCAACTAGATGAACACACAAATGAACCATAATAGTGAAGAATGATGGGGGGAACAAAATCTTCAAATGACAAAGTGCAAAAACTATTTGATGCTAAACATTCTCAAGGTCAGCAAGGTTGAAGGTTTTACTACATATTTGTTTGAAAAATGATCAAAACTTAACCAACACTATAGTCAATTGGTCTAGCAATACATTATGTATTGCAAAGGGTAGTAATTGCTCTATAAGTATATGACAATCATAGCTTTTCAACCTAAACAACTTGCATTATTTTAGGTCGATACACCAAGAAATGTTGCTTGAATATCCATCGGGCATCTTCATATTCTTCATTCCTTTTAAGAACGCATCCTTCATTACGTTTGTCATTGTAAAAAGAGATGGTTGGTATTTTCCTTTATCATCAAGTCACAAGTCCCTTATTAAACCCATTGCTTAAAGGTCTTTTTGAGCATTAAAATGGTCTTTTATCCTCTCAGTCTCATTCAATAATGTGTAGATAAGATTGCATAACACATTTTTCTCAGTGTGCATGATATCAAGATTGCGGTGCAACATATTAGTCTACCAATATGGAAGTTGGAAGAATATAGGCTTCTTCTTCCATTGTTATGTGTCAACCTCATTGTTATTTTCACGAGCTCGCTTCCCTTTAGCATCCCTTTTACTAGCTTCCTAAATGTAATATTGATGTTCCTTACTTGTCTGAAGATGTTTGTGCCTAACAGTGCTTTCAAAAAGTTTCTAAAGTCTTGACTCCTATCAAATCAAATCCTTATGAATCGAAACTTATGATTTACTCCAATAAAACAACAATGCCCCCAAACACACCATTTTCTACTATAAGGCAAATGTAGTGGAACTGCTTCAAAGTTACAAGTCGAGCAATCCAATGTGTGTATTCTAGCTAGATAGGGTACCATGCCTTAGGAAGTTGCTAATCATCCATAGTAGTGCTGCTCACATTTTGAACATCTCATGGGGAGAGACATCATAGGTGTCCACACCTTCCATCCATAACTCTTTCAACTCTTTTATAAAAGGTTGCAAGTAAATGTCAATGTCATTCCTTGGTATTCATTTACCCAAAATGATCATCGAGAGAATGAAAGAAATTGGCTTCATACACATCCATGGAGGCAAATTGTATGGTATCAAAATTACAAGCTAAATGCTATAATTAGTACTCATGGTTCCAAAAAGATTGAATCCATCAATGGCTAGACCTAAGTGAACATTTTGAGGCTCTGAAGCAAATTTCTAGGTGAGTTGCATTAAACTTCTTCCATACTTCAGAGTCTCTTGGATGCCTTATCTAACCATCATTTTGATTCCTAATTACATGCCTACTCATATGCTTAACCATCTTAGTAGACATAAACAACCTTTGCAACCTTTGTTTCAGTGGAAAGTAGCATAATACTTTGATAGGTTGTTTCACAGGTTGTTTCTTCTTCTTACTCACAACCTTTTCCTTCCGTTTAGATGCCTAACATCTTTTACATGTTTCCCTATTCTCATCCTCACCCTAATACAACATGTAATCATTTGGACAAGTGTGTATCTTAGTGTAATTGAGACCAAGTTTGGTGATGGTTCTCTTAGCCTCATATAAAGAACTAGGTATCTTAGCATGCAGGAATGCATCCTTCAATAATTCCATGATCATTGTCATGGCTTTATCTATCATGCCACATAAGCACTTGATATGGTACAATTTTATTAGAAAAGACAATTTGGAGTACTCCGTACACCCTTAATAGAGGTCTTAATTTCCACCATTAAGTAACTCATAAAACTTGATTGTGACTTTATCCATTATTTGTCCCTACAGGTCACCATTATTATGAGCATCATCATCAGATGAGTTGACCTCATTGTCATCATGCATACAACCGAACTGAAATGCATCATTGATCATGTCTTCTAAAGGACGCTGAAGATCTATATTTTGGGAAGCCTTAACCCTATGTGCTCTACTAGAAGATGCTTCAGGTTCATTGCATTCTCCATGCCATATCCACTTAATGTATTCCACTAGAAATTGCTTTTGAGATAAGCGGCTACATGCTTTAGTTCTATTCAACCATTTTTTAAATTTGAAACATGACATCGACACATTATTCTCCCTTCTACAGATTGCCGTTGAAATGTGAAATCGAGGAACTTGTTCAATCCTTCCTTATACTCATCTATATTCCTTAACAAACTAATCTATAATTTATCCATATCTATGGTTTTACAACATATACAACATGATTTATCCATATCTATGGTTTTACAACACACACAAGGCACTATAAATAGTGGGAAGAGGAGCCATAATGGTTATCTTATTAGGGCTAATAAGCATTCCTATTTCTAGTTGCTACCTTAACAGTAGTATGTAAGCCAAAAAAAAAAAAACTAAGATACTTGGTTCAAAGAAAAGAGGCTGTAGTGTTTGTTGGACCTATAAAGTAGAAATTAAGATTGAATAAGAACAAATGAAATTTTATGATGTGTCTACCAAATGCTTCTTGAGTCAATGTTAAGCCGCTACAAAATGCCTATTTTCACAGTCTCATACAACATGAATTAAACAAAATGTTACCACTAAAAACTTTATCATATGATGTCCTTTAAAAATAAATAGAAATCAGAAGAATAGCAAAAATAAGTAGTAACTACCAGAAAAAAACTTTGTCACTTTTGTTGGAAAATTACTAACAGTATTTAAGCAAAAAAAAATTAACACAGAAGATTTATAGTGGGGGAAAAGGCATTGAACCTTCATTAGTCAAACTACAAAGAAGTCAATGGATAGTAGCGTTGAACCTTCATTAGTCAAAATATATCAATGGCACCGCAAGAGCAGAAAAGAATATTAACAAATAAGTTCCTATTGCATATTTAATTACAAGAGATATCATAAATTAATTATGATATATAAGCTACGGTTTACATAACCATATTTTATTTTCACTAAAAAAAGGTATAATAGTTAGTAGGATAATCATATCTAGTATGCAAGGTAGCAAAGTGAGCACACCCGGTAGATAATGCCATGGTTACAAGTTATTCTCCTATCAAAACAAAGCCTTGCCCTTATTTAAAATCATAAGAAAATAGAAATTCAATTATTTTAGAATTGATTTTATGTGTAAAACTATCTATGAATCTAACTTCAAATTGATTTTATGTGTAAAATTCAAT
>JANHAO010007599.1:0-20059 GCA_026873985.1 Saraca asoca | reverse complement strand
TATGTATTTAAATTTATTAATATTAAAAATATAATTTACAAAATTTTAACAAAAGTGCTTTTTTTATCCAAACACTTTTTATTTTTAAAAAAAGTGCTTATATATATCATTTTTAGTAATTTTACTCATAAAAAAGTACTTTTTGATTTTTACATCCAAATAACTTTTTTTATTTAAAAGTGCTTTTTAGATACTACATCCAAACGCAAAATAACTTTAACTTTTAATTAGAGTCCTTTTTAAAAAAGCATTACATAAAAAGTCCTTTTTTTTAAGTTCATCCAAACGGGTCCTAAAACATGTTGTGATAAATATTTAGTTGGTAGAGTTTTCTCACTAAATTTCTATTACAAATGACAATAGATCAGAGTAATAATAGATCAGCCTTCTTTTATCCATACCCCATTATTAGAAACAAAATATATACATATCCCATATCCAATTATCAAAGGCGAAATCCGCTCTATCCCCATCCCCATGAGATAACAAAGCTTTATGAAAATATTTTAGGGAATGATAAAAAATTAAAAAAATTAAGAAAAAATAAAGATTTTGAAATTAAATATTTCAAATTTACACATAATCACTAAGTAATTTAAAACAAAAGTAAATAAATAAAGCTCCAAATTCATATATAATCAACAATCATTTTAAATTCTTTATCACAAATCAATATGCTCCTCTATCATTAAATTATTTATGATATTTTATACTTATAAAATATAATAAATTCATAAATATTTAATTTAAAAATATTTAAATATTCTTATTTAAAATGTATTATATGTTACAAAATAAAAATAAAATAATATTTTTTAAATTTCAAAGCAAGGCATGACATAACATGGTGGAGATTATAATTTTTGTTCCGTCCCTAAAACTTGAAATTAGGTAAACTTTTACCCCATCCCTATTCCCATGCAACATGGAATAATCCTTACGAGAATCTGTAAATTCAAGATGAATTGTCGTCCCAAATTTTTATTGTCATTTATATTTTCAAAGTCTTATAGGACTCCTTTTTCATGGTAAGCCAGGACATCAGTCTTGAGTTGTTTGGTAGCATCGCCTATCATGATATAATTAACTTTTATTTGATTGTAATCATATGCTTAAAAAATAAATCTCCAATATCGATTTGCTTCAGACACAAGATTATCAACTAATGTAATAATTGTCATCATCAAGTAACCTTCTTTGCCACTAATATATGTAAATGAAATGAGAGAGTTAAGAATTATCTCAACAAATTTTAGAGGGTTTTAGCACCTTGGAAGATATAACATAAGTTTTTACACACAAAAAAAAATTGGAAATCTATCAACAACCATTAAGAAAATATGACCCAAATTTGGTTTCATGCCTCTTGTTTGGCCAACAAGAAGGAAATGCAGCACAACTTTTCACTCTCCATTAAATAATCAAGCATATTATGCACTTCATAGATCTTGATCAACTTCCAAGACGTATTATTAAACTGTAGTTTGTTTTTAGTTATAGGTTACTAGTATTTTCTTAATTATTTTGTAGGTTTGTTTTCTTGCTTGCATCTCTATTTACGTTTGTACTGTTAATTCTATCAATGATTTAATGTGTCAGGAAAAAAAAAACAGTTAACATGAAGCAAGATTACTTATTATTGCAAGGTTGTTTCTATAGTTGCTAATTCAGGTTTTTTTTTCTTTTTTTTTTGGCCCATTGGCCTACTATAAATTTTAAATCTGCTTATTGTAAACAAAATGAAATTATTTAGTCACTTTACTGGATCATGTCACTGTGAACAAATGGCATAATATTAAATTATTAATCTACATCACGTGTTAGGAATTTTAATGGAGTTTGACAAATTTTTTTTAATAAATATCCTATTAGGAATGAAAATATATTTATCCAAATATAAATACTGTTGAAAATATGGAAAGATTTGGTTTTGTTGGTAGTGAAATTGATTGTTTTTCTTTATGTTCTTTTTTAATATGTGATATCCTATGATTTAAAATATTTGATTTTAGTTCTTTTATTATTTTAATTGATTTAACTATGAATTTTTTCATTAGACTTCCATATAATTATCAATTGAAAAATTGATATGAAATCAAGTGAAATATTTTATCTAATGTAGTATGAATTTATTCTCTAATTTATATGTAAATATTGACTATTATCTTATTCTTTTGTCAAATTAATTTCTATTTTGTATATGTGAGAAAACAATATTTTATCACTAACTGATATATATATATATATATATACACATATGTAATTGAGAGTATGATGTGATGTATTTAATAAAATTATTCCTCCCAACTCTTTGTTAATTTTTTCATTAATAATTGAATAAAAATTTAATCAAAAAATCAAAATTAAATCAAGTGAAATATCATGGGATCAAAATAAAATATTTTAAATTAAGAGTCCAAAATCATTCTATTCATATTTTAAGAAATGAAAATTGCATTCACCCTTCTTTTTTTTTTTCTCTTTTTTGGTAGATTCTAATGAAACAACAGACTTTACTTCACTTGGTGGTTACTGGTGAGTTTTCACGATTCCAACTTTGGTTGTGATTTGTTGTGTGTGTTTTTTGAACCACAAAAATGTACTGATAAAAGTTTAATGGATAAATCCAGCTGATAAAGGTCCAGCTCAATCAAGATTGAGGCTATATGAACAAGGTATCAGATCGTCAAATGCAAACTCAGGTCACTAGCCAACAAGGATCAAAGCAGTAATCTTAGGTCACTAAATATGAGATCTAGTCTGTAGTTCGAAGTATGTCCTCTCAACTATCAATTTAGAGAAGACCGTTCAATTCCTTTCCGTTATTAACCGTTGTAAGCAATTTATGATTAATTTTTATTATGAAATACATTATAACACCCAACTACTATAAAAAATGGGGTTAAAATCATTGTAAAGCGGGATGAACAATAATATACTGTTATTCTATTAAAATATACAAGGAAATGACATAAATCACGTTAAAAATTTTTTGATGTCTCCCTATTCTCTCTCTTTTTCTTTTACATTTAAATTGTAATTTGAGATTAACTTGTATTGATCACATGATTCTTCCTCCATTCGTCCATAACTCTCCATGATGGACAGTAATGGACCGATTCAGCATAGCCCCGTCTAAGTTGAGAGACACTGCAAACAGGACGGACCAGTAATTGCAACCGATTCATTTTTCACGGACTCACAAAAATCAGTAACAAAAAATGGGAATAAATATTCAGTACCAATTATATTTGACAATTAATAAAAGTGACTAATTTACTATATATTCACGTATATAAATGAATTCGGACGTAAAAAAAAAATAAAACTTGTTTTAAGTAATTACAAATGGACAAAGCGCAAAGGTCAGAAGCGCATCTTTGCTAACAAACAACTGTTTACGTTGGGCGTGGGCTTTACCAAGGCCCAAAATCTTCTATTTTTTTGTGTGGGCTCAAGTTTCAAAGTTTTAATCCCCAGCCGCTACTAATTGAAAAGGAAAAAAAGGAGCTGCTGGCTTGAAGCATGGAACAACAGTGACTATCTTCATTTGGACGTAAAGCTGGTGAAAGGGGAGTCTTTCCGAATGCACCAAAAATAAAAAGAAGAGGGCATGATGCTCCTACTGAAGTGCTGGGTCCTATTAGAGCAGCAGATGAATACTGGATGCCATGTGCTGTTAATTTTTTTTCTTTTTTCGTAGCCAACATTAGTGTCTAATGCTATATAGATCATAGTGTCTCAAATTAACTATATTTTTTTATGTAATAAAAAGCAGTAATCATGGTTAAGGAAGGTATGTCTTCAACCTTGTGGTCGTAAGATGCATTATATATTTATATATAGCTTCTTATAATTCCATGGCGGCCTTCCATTATCATTTCTATTTTATTTGGTTGTCGCTTCTCTGCTCCCAACTCAAGAGGAAGGAAGGTTCTTTATGTGGGCTCTATTTATTAAGTATTGTGTCAAGAACATCTTAATTATTTTATACAAAATATATATATATATCATGAAAATATTTTTAATTTAAACATTAGTATCATGTTATCTATAATAAATATTCTTAATTTAATTGTTTGTATCACGTGATATATTATTATTTTTTTATTTCGATTGCCAATTTAAAGTTTCATTAAAATTTTGTGTGTGTTGGTATGTATTTTTTTTTTTATAAATTATTAATATAATTTAGTATAATTCATATATTAGATTTATAATCTGTTTGGCGGAAGTAGATAAAAAATTAGTTAATAAATAATGAGTTAATTATTAACTATTAATTAAAAGCTAAAAGTTGATAATTTATCTAATTATATTAAAAGTGATTAATAAAATTAGCTATTGAATTAGCTTATAGATGTAAAATGATATAAAAGGGTATATAAATATGATTAGATAATATATAAAATAAATTAATTCATATTTATTTTGAAGTCAAAATATATCAATGTAATCAAAATATTTAAAATAAGAATAAAATTATATAAAATTTAATTAAATTATATTTTATGACATCATATATTTATTTATTTACTTATTTATATTTATTTATGTTAAATTAATGGATATATGTCAAATATATAATGATATGTGAATTTTTTTTCTCTTTGATTTTGTAAAAAAAATATAAAAAATAGTATGATATTAAAAAAATAAACATTAAAAATGAGTGTTTCTAATTAATTAAAATATGAGCTGTCAATTAATAAAAAAAAAAGAAATAAATTAAGAAAATTAATAAAAATTTTTATTGTAATAAGTTATAAGTTACTTAAAGTAATTTTTTTATAAGAGAGTTTTTTTTCCTAAAATTATAATATATCAAACGTCTTTAAAATATGAAAAAAAAATTATTTAATTAAGTTAAGAAATTAAAAACTAATTTTTTAATACATCAAAGACACTGAATAATGAAAATATAATGTAATATTTAAAGGAAGTAATAGCCAAGTTAATAAATTAAAAATTAATTTTTTAATGCATGAAAGACACTGAATAATGAAAATTGAATGTAATATTTGGAGGAAGTAATAGCCAATTTTTATGTCAGAAGCATTAAAGATATAATTAATCTATTTTTTAATTAAAAAGAAAGGCCGCTGTCAAAGGTGAAGCTAGTGGGTAGCACACCGCCGGCAGACAAAGATGAATCGGGCCGCCCTGCTCCACCTTTGGATGTTTATCCTAGACACTACATAGCCTTTAGATCCCAGAGGCACCTAGATTCAGAATCTCCTCATAAATTAATCTAATCATTGATATTTTGTTTTTCTCTTTCTTTAATGAACAATTTCTTTTAAATTGGGCATGTTGTATTAGCACTACTCTAATCAACCCTCAACCTGTTACTCTAACATGCATGCATGAACTTGAAGAGGGGTTTTAATCGTTTCCAGAAACATGGGTTGTGCAGTACGAATTTCCTATTCTTTTTCCCCCCAAAAAGACAAAGATTCAATAATCTTCACTTACTTCTTCCAATAATCAAAATTTAAATTCTAAAATTTAAATATGTATTAAATGATTTATCATTTCTATTATTTAAAAAATATAAAAATTTAAGTAAATCTTTTTTGAGATTCAATGTAATAAAATATGATACATCAGATTTTGTATAGAAGGCGTTGATCCTCTTTGATAATCTCAACTCCACTTATTTCCGATACGATTTTTGAGAGCGTGAGAATCTATATTTTGGAGATATAATTAAACATTTGAATTGGACTTTGTATTTTAAAAAAGCTGATACAGTGGCTTCGAACTTTCGGTGCTTCATAGCTGCAGAAAAATGAAATTCGGCAGCCACTTTGAGATTACATTACACACTGAACGGCTCTCTTCTTTATGACCTTTCCGATTCCCTCGTAATCATAACGCCATATTTTGTGATTTCCGTCTTTGACCTCAAATTACTGCTTCAAGTCAAGTTTTCACCGTGAAAAGACTTTGATTTTGACTGCTCCTCCGTCAGAGCTTGTCATGTGCAAATCTCCATTTCTGCACTTTTTGACTTTGTATTAATCAGCACAACGTTTCATCCTCGTTGTCAAAATAATTACCCCAATCACCTCCACGCATGAAGTTACTGTTCAAATTACCCAAGAGTGGTATGCATTTGTCAAGTGAAATTGCCATCATTGGTTCAAGTTGAGAAGAAATTCAGTGCACTTGCTTAATTGTTATCACACTTCACTGTGAAGAAGTCACTTGTACACCACTCCATGCAAAGTGAATGTCACCTTCAGTGTCTTATTCGTTTTTACAAAAATAATTATTTTTCTCATATTATAAAAAAATACTTAGATATAAAAAAAACACGATAATAAAAAGTAAAATTAACAATCAAGTAAATTTCACTGATGTGTGTCAGTCTCTTTTCTTATCACATCAAAGAAGACATTTTTACTTAACAGTAAAAAGATAGAATTTATTTCCTCCTACATTCTTCCTTAGATCTTACCTACCTTTAAAGAGTGCACGTCAATCTCATTGTATTCTAGTGTTTTCTACCTCCCCTTATTTTATTAGGATACCTGTAGATCGTATCTACCCTCTTTTTGGTATAAAGGATCTATAAAATAAAAAAATTAAAATTATGAACATGTCTTGTAGAAAGCAGAAACGCCAAGTACAACTGGCTAAAGATTTTATTAAACTCCAATGATTTACAAAGTTGCAGATGTGGAGTCTATAAAAAGGTAACGGGCAGTTAAAAACTTTACCCTAGATAAAAGTTAAAAAGAGTTCCACTTGGTCACATCCATGATTGAAACAGGTAAAAATTAAACATATTCACATTTTCTATTTTTTTTTCTTCTAAAGTGACCCACAATACTGAAAAAGGAAAGTACACAGATATAATTAGCACTTGTTCTAAAACATTAGACCAGAGTTGGAATTATCTTGGGGCTGCTGAACAAGATTTGCAGCAACTAGGTTATCAAAGAGATTGACCCAATTTTCATCTTCCTCGTCTTCTTCTTCTGCCCCTACTTGGCTCCACTCAACTGCTGGAGGGTTCTTCTCAATTTCTTCATTCCTAGCGAATCTTCCTCTGATGCGTGGCCTGCTGTCTGCCAATGTCTTCCTGCAAGCATACTGATTCACAGCAGAAAAAACCTTCAACTTCATATTTTCACTGTGATTACATCATTAGTGAATTATGAATAGCATAGTGTTGGACAGCAACACCAATCTGATTAGACTGATCTTCCTTATTTACTAAGTTTCGATACCCATAAATGATGATTTATTTTGAGATTTTGATTTGTAAGGGGGTTGATAGTAAATAGCAAACTCAGGAGAATAGGACAATTTTGTGACAAGAATTTTATGCTTCACACTACAGTGGCAATATATACACTACAATAAGAAATGACAACAATATATTGGTGCAATTTTTTGTCTTTTGTGAGGCAGCAGAACACTGGCGTGCGAAGACAATGGGGAACAAATTCTACTCCTCCTATTATGGTGAAAATGTCACTTCAATTTTCAATGAGGATTTGTCAAAAAGTCTATCTTTTTACTGTGGCCTTTTTACTTCAACCTTGGATATGATTTCAATGAGACTTCATGAAGCGAATTTCAAAAGGGTAGCATAGCTTTTTCTTGTGGGACTATTATCGTCTCGGACAAAGAGTGGTGGTTGTGGTTCTTTTCAACTCTTGTATGAGTTGAGTTCTCATATTCTTCTGAAAAGAAAATGAGTTCAACAAAATGAAACCTTGGAAAGGACAAAAAGAGTAAACCTTAATTTTCTTGTCGAAGTTCCTCCGATGTCTCTTGCTTCTGTACCTTTCAATTCTGGCCTTCTTCTCCTCAGGGCTATATGGACAAGCTCTGCTCATTCCTTCTATGATCATACTACTTTCACTTGACAATGGACTATCTGTCTGATGACTCTTAATCCTCTGCACCAACATATTATTAATGTTATACTCAGTAGAGAAAAATGTTTAATATGCATGTCTTGAATCCATACAACTGTAGATCCCACGGTTTGTGATGGGAATGAATTTGAAATGTTTCTAGAAGAATATATGTAACAGAATTTATCAATAAAAGGAAAGCTGATTTTTTAACACAAAATACTATTACATGCTTAGTTATAAACTCAACTTTCTTGCAATTTAAGATAATTATAATGAATTTTGTACCCAAGATATCAAATTATTAAGAGATGACATGCAATGCATTATATACATACAATTAGACAATAAGATGTGGAAAAATTCCCTCAAGTTAGATCATAAATTGATATATTTAAGTATCCATAAAACTGAATGATTAATATGATGTTGGAGCTTTGAGAGTACATGGTATTGCATGGGCAGAGAAACAGCTGATGACACCGGTTATTATCACCAAAGCAGAGTAAAAATGACGGGAATTTAAATAGAAAACAGAGTATGACACGTAGAAAAATGGATATTATGGAGCAGAAACCTGCAAATCACCAGTACTGTGAACTCTTCGAACCGGACCGTTTTCGGAGTCCAACAACTCAGCAAAAAGAGCGGAAACAGGGTGGTGGGCCCCATTCTTCAGCAGCGAATGGCTACTGACGCTCCTCTGCATGAAGCTCGGCCGCTGAGCACCGTAACTGGCCAGAGAACTTGGCGAGCCGTAGCTGCTACCACCGCTGCTACAACTGTTATGACTGAATTGCGCCTGAGTCTCGTTCACCCAGTCCAGCTCGTTCAGAGCCAGATGCTCTGAGGCCATCAGGTGGTACTGAGAAGAAAACCGCATTAAGGGAAGGGGAGCGTCTGGAGATGGCCAATGGCCGAGGAAGTCGGCTGCGCGTGAGAATTCGGTGTTGGAGTGAGAATTCATGGCGCGTGTTGTTGAGATTAGTTATTTGAAGCTAGTAGGAGTGGCAGGGACTGAAGACTGAAGAAGTGAATGAAGGTGAAAGCAAAGTGTATGAAGTTATTTATGAGAATCACAGAGGAAAAAGCCAAAAAGGAAAAGAGAAAAAAAAGGGAGGGGGGGTGGGGTGGAATTATCAGAAACACGAGGAAATGAAAGGAGATGGGACATAAGCTGGAAGATGACGTCACACTTTGAGAGAAGCGTTGACCGGAAGGAGACGTTGGTCCCCTGCAAACCAAGGGCCTGACGTCCCAGTGAGAATAGAGCAACGGACTGTTCCATTTCTACGATGTTTTACTCCTTATGTCAAATATGCATTTTAGTGGGCCAAAGGAAAATGATAAAAACTTCTGTTTAATTTTTGTCGGTTATTTTCAAATTTCAATTTTATTATACATATGAAAATTTTAAATAATAAATATGATGTAACATTATTTTAAAATTAAAAAAAGATATTGTATTTGGTCGGTACTTTAAATTACAATTAAAATATAACTTGAAAGTTATTATGTTTTAAAGAAAAAATATTTTTATTTTTATTTTTTAAAATAATCTAAAAATAAATAGAATAAATTCTTAATTAATCATATTATTATAATTAAAATTATTTTGGTTATAATTTTATCAAATATATTTAATTTTATTTATTTTTTAAAAACTATTTTTAAATCTTATTGCACATAAATTTTTTAGGAAGTGAGTAGTTTCAAAACAAAAACAGTCACAGCCAGTATTTCCATTAGATTTGTTGTTTGCTGTTTTTAAGTAATGGGCACAGTTCCTTGGGCGCCAGTCTACTCGCTATGATTAGTGGGTAAGATAATTTGTGTAAACGAAGGATTAAGATTAGATGCTTCACTTCATTCATTAATACGAAGAAATAGCCCTCACATAAATGGATTTGATTATAAGAACATCATGTGCCTTTTAAGTCAGAATCCACACTAATCAAAGCCACAGCGCTTTTATGTGATAAATTTTGGAACGAATAATAATGCACATACAATCATTTAGACTTAATTTCATTTATTTCAATAGAATTAATTTTATTTTATTTAAAAATAATTTTTTAATTTAAGAATTATGTTAAAAATAATAATTTTAATTTATTTATAAATTTATTTTTTGTTTAATACATATGAAAAAATGTATAAAATTTAATTAAAAAAATAAATTTTAACAGTATTATAGTAAATAAAATATCAAAATAAGAATGAAGTATTAAAATATAATATAT
The DNA here is from genome assembly GCA_026873985.1 of Saraca asoca. Classification (NCBI taxonomy): domain Eukaryota; kingdom Viridiplantae; phylum Streptophyta; class Magnoliopsida; order Fabales; family Fabaceae; genus Saraca; species Saraca asoca. Next base: position 9,942 of record JANHAO010007599.1, on the reverse strand, counting down.
GTTTTAAGTCAAATAGAATGAATTTTAGTGAGATCCTTGATAAATTTAATAAATTTTATAATAATATAAATATAATTTAAATAAAATAAAATAAAATATCTTTAAATTTAAATTAAAATATTATGTGAAAAAATTATTTAAAAATGAAATGATATTTTTAATCATTACAAATGATAAATAATTAATATTTAGAAATGCTTCAAGTTTTGGGATCAGGGGATATTAATGCTGTATTGATAGAGCTTCTATCTTTCAAAAGAAGTTATAATTTTATAAAAATTTACATATAACAAGTTTATGAAAAATTATAAATTTATTAGAGATGCACCAAAATTTTTTAAACATTTTCAACTTTTTTTATATAAAAGTATTAAATTTTAATGAATTTGTTGTTAAGAACTAGCATAAATTTTTAATAAACACAGTAGAATATATAACAAAGCATAACTCTTAATATTAAGAAAATTAATTATGTGAAATGTAGTGTATTGTTCTTTTGAGAAAATAGGCCTGCCTCGAGAATTTGGGAGACTGGGATGGTAGTTGAAGATCGGCCAAGAATTGAGAGCATAGACAAAAGATGAGGGCTTGCACGAGGAGAAATAGTCATATAACATAATATATGCAATTACTTTCATTTAATGGGAAAAAATATTATATTTTTAATATTTTTAATATTAATAAATATAATTTTTAATATATATAAATTTCACAAAATCGATAATAAAATTAATAATTATATTTTCTATTCAGTAAAAATAAGAATAATAGTTAAATATTTTTTATATTGCGTGATTCTTTTTCCCAATCATTCTGATGCCAATTTGGAGCTTACTAAAGGATTGACATTGGTCAATAATTGAAGGAAGCAACAAGGGTGGGCAGCGTCCAACGTGGTCCTAAGTCGGTGGCAATATTCATTGCCTCCTAATCCCAAGGGTTATGTAATTAGGGTTAAGAGACCCTGCCACTTGGTTCTATTGAGAGCGACCTGAGTAGCTGCTGAGTATTATCATCTGCATGTGCTTGTCACAAAATTAAAGCTGTACATATAGCAGCTCCTACTTACTTTGTAAATGTAGACGTTGAAGATTAGAAGTATGGGTACCTGACAATTGAGTCCTTAACTCATCAGTAGCTAACACAGCATCTAGAGTTTTAGAATTAGCACTTTAACATCAAAAGTCAATATCTTCATCATGATTGCATCATCTTTTTAATTAGCTCAGAACAAGAATTTAATTTATTTATAAATTATAAAGTTGATATAATTTTATTATTTCTAATTATGCTTTTTCTATTCTTTAATGTATCAATTTATTTTTTATTTGTCATTTAAGATAAATATATAAGAATTAAAGGTATTAATAAATAATCTTAATTGAAAAAAATATATTTTATTATTCGATTTATCATTTACTAAAAATTAATCATTGTGTAGAGTGATTAAACATTTATTAAAATCATACAGAAAAATTTAAAATAAAATAATAGATGTATTTTTAATTTTTGAAAACAAGGAATAAAAGAAAAAAAATGGTCGCAAATAATAAGAAATGGAGAGTAATCAGTGTGCTGACTTTAGTTTAATTGCCAAAACAAGAGAGCTCGATATGTTAAAGAATAAACGGGGGCTTAAATTTTTGGATACCCACTTGTCTTAATTAATTCTTCTTTAGGCACCCATTGAAAGTACACTGTTAACCATCTCTGACTGGTTTAGCAATTAAGAATAAAAAAGGGCTCCAGCCTAAACTTAAAAAGGGCTAGAACCAAATCCACTTGAACATTTTTTGCATCAAATTATGGTCTTATTCACTTAAGCTATATACAACCCAAAGTGTATTGGGCTGGCATATATTAGAGTTAAAGCTAATTTTAATCAACACAATCTAACTTAATTGGAAGCCAGCAGATGCCTCACATTGGGCTATTACTACTGGTGCTGTTGAATGGTTTAATGTTTCAGAACAGAATGCCTACCAAATATCAATATCAATCATCATTACAAGTGAACAAAGACTCTAAATTTAAACCTAAAAGGAGAACATTTTTTTTTAAACAATAATAGATTTTATTGTATTATTAAAGGTTTCAACAGAATATAAATTTTTTATATCAAAGATTTATATTATGTTATATGTGGTTTAATTGTTAACTCAAATATTTCCTTATTATACACATTGAAAGCTCTATCTCGAACTTTGAAAAAATGAATCATTGAGTTGGGGGACCCCAAAAGCATATATATATCTTGAATCAAAGTAGGTCCAACAGAATCCTCTATATCACCCCACAATTAAAGCAGCATGTGTTCCTTTGAGAATAAAACAGTAACCAAATCTCAATTGTCTGAATAGTTGAATACTGCAGAAGATAATTGGTACCAAACTACCTCTGAAGCTTTCAGTTCCGAATCGATTTGGTGAATTATTAAGCAGCAGAAAGTCTGGGAACAATATTCCCATTGGCGTAGTTTGAACAAGTTACACCAACATTATTGCATCCTTTTGTCAACACTGCACTTGATGTATGAGTCTTGATGAATGTCCCATCTAAGGTAGGGAGAATCACCTGCAATAAATAGGAAGTTTAAGAGTCACAATGTGGGGGTAAGAATAAATTAAGAGACTCAGATAACTAGGCAAAGTATTTAGAGTGTAAAATAAAGGGGGACAGAGCATAATGACAGAAGTAATTTAGGGCTATGTGAATAATGATGACAAAATAGTTATTTTTATGCGAAAAATGCCAAGTAACTGATGGATATAGTATTATGTAGTATAAAGAGATTACAAAGTAAAATAGAAAATTGCATGGATATTTTCATTGATAATGTTGAATATTTATAATTGATACAAGTTGAATATAATGAAATCTTATTGTTACAATATATATCAAAACAACTAGATATACTTTTATATCTAGATAATCTATTTCTTTGAAATATTAACAAACAATCAAATCAAATAGAAGATAAATTTATTAAATTGCAATTAGTTGCAGGTTTGGAGATATCGTGTGATTCATATGTTTTTATGATAGATGTGTGCTTGCTTGGACTTTTCCAAACATGCCCCCTCAAGATCGTATCTCTAGAGGAGACACCAACCTTCCTACGTAAATAGAACAGGCATCGTCTAGACATTGATTTCATTAAAATATTAGCAACCTGATTATGAGTGAAAAGGTGAGTGAAATGTAATTTTCCTTGTTGCACTTGATCTTGAACAAAGTGAACATCAATGAAGATACGCTTCATTCTACTATGGAGCATCAGATTTAGACTCAGACCAATTGGGCCTACATTGTCACAATAGAGAATTGGAGTGTGTGGTATTAGGACACCAAGTTCGAAAGCCCTATATTCAACTTTAGTTAAGGAGTGGATAATGATGCTTTGCTTGCGGGATCTCCATGAGATTGGTGTGCATCCAAGATGGACAATATATATTATAGTTAATTTAAAGTCATCTTTATCCTTACCCTGATTCGCATCAAATAAGGTAAAGAGATGGAGGTTAGAAGAGTGATGCCGAGGAAGACCATAGAACATGGTTCCTTTGAGGTAACAAAGCAGTCTTTTATAATGGCCCAATGGTTCTCAAAGGGATGATACATGAACTAAGCAAACTTTTTCATAATGAATGTAGTATTAGGTCATGTAAGAACAAGAAATTGAAAAGCATCAAGTGTACTTCAATATTGTGTCACGTTAGTAAAAGTAGAATTATCACTTGAGGAATAAGAAATAAATGTAGCAATGAGTGTAGAGACAACCTTAGCATCACACATTTTTGTTTTGATGAGAAGCTTTCTGACGTATAGGTGTTGATTAAAAATTAATCCAACTGGTGTAGAAAGAATCTCAAGTCTAAGAAAGTGATGAAGATTGTTGAGATCTTTAATGGAAAACTTGCAAGATAATTCCTTAATGCATTAACAAATAGCCTTAATTGAACTTCCAATAACTAATATGTCATCTATGTAAATTAGAACATATAATTTAACACTTTTATTCATGAAAATAAATAGAGAATAATCAGATTTGAAATGTGTAAAGCCAAGAGTCTACAAAAAAGACTATAAAGTAGAATACCAAACTTGAGGTGCTTGCTTTAAGCCATATATTAATTTTTGTAAATGACACACATAAGAAGGGTAATACCGATCCACAAATTCAGGTGGTTGGGCCATAAAAACATCTTCATTGAGAGCTCCATGAATGAATGCATTGTTAACATCAATCTATCATATAGGCCATCCTTGATTAACAGCTAAGGTTAGAACAATAAGGATGGCAATAGACTTTACAACGAGGACTAAATGTACTAGTGAAATTAATTCCTAGTCTTTGGTGGAAGCCTTTAGCCACAAGCCTTGCTTGACCCATAATGATTCATTTTTATATGGAACACCCATTTGCAACCAATTATGTTTTGAGTAGGTGAGGGTGGAACTAGAGACCATGTACCTTATCTTTGGAGAGAAGTGAACTCTTCACTTATACCTGATGCCATTTGAAATCTTTTAAACCTGAGACACCCAAGTTGGTTCAACAGGAGATAGTAGTGGATGCTTGATAATTGTGAAGGCTTTCTTTGGTTTGAAAATATTATTTATGGTCTTTGTTTTCATTAGATGTATTTAGGAAGACATGGGATGCTCCACTATAGGTAAGGTAGTTACAGGATTTGAAGTAGCAGTAGTAGGAGGTAGAATTACAGGTGAGGTAGTCACCAAATTTAAAATAGTTGTGGCCAGGTGTGGAATTTTTGATGTAAGAGATAAAAGGCTAATTTTAAAATAGTGTTAGAGGTTAAAGAAGGAAATATGGTTGGAGAAGATACAAATGATGGAGTAAGTGGGATAACCATGTGAGTGTAGGTTGTGTTGGAAAAGTTAAAGATGTGTTAGAAAGGGATTGTAGTGTGGAAGATATAGTTAAATGAGGGTTAATTTTAAAAAGAAAATTATTTTCATAGAAGACTACATGCATAAAGATAAATAAGCAATGTGTTATGGGATCATATCACTTATAAGCATGATTTTGTGAAGAGAAGCCAAAAAAGATACAAGGTTTGGAGTTGGGGTCAAGTTTATGATAGGTGTAGGGTCTAAGCCAAGGATAACAAGTGTATCCAAAAAACTTTTAATTGAAAGCAAGAGGGAGGTGTTTGAAATAACATTTCAAGAAGTGATGTATTTTTTAAAATGGGTGAGGGTAACTTGTTAATTAAAAAAAAAAGCATGAAGAAATGCATATGACCAAAATGATGAGGGTAAAAGGACTTGCTAAAGTAAGGTTTTTGTAGTTTTAACAAAGTGACAATTGCGATATTCAACAAGTCCTACATTTTGAACTATATATGGCAAAGAGATGTAATGAGAGCTACTATAATCCAAAAAATGAGATTTTAATATAAGAACTTTAGTATTGTCATTGGTGTAATTTTTTTTTATTTTAGTATTGAATGGGGTTTCAATTTATTTTTGAAATTATAGAAAAAAATAATAGACATAAGATTTTAATTTTATCAGGTAAAGCCAATAATATCATGTAAAGTGATCCACAAACAGAATATAATATTTGAAGCCATCAATGGAAATTGTGGGGGCTAGACTTTAAAAATTAATAAAACTATAATCAAATGTATAAGAACTTTAAATAATAGAGGAACCAAAATGAAGTTTATGACTTTTATTTCTTTAGCCAATAATATCGTGTAAAGTGATCCACAAACAGAATATAATATTTGAAGTCATCAATGGAAATTGTGGGACCTACACTTTAAATATTACAAAAAATATAATCAAATGTATAAGAACTTTAGATAATAGAGGAACCAAAATGTAGTTTATGACTTTTATTACTTTGATAACCAGTACAATGAAAACATGAATAATTTTTAAAAACATGAGGTAAAGAAAAATTGTTGATAATTAAATTCAAAACTTCAGAAGATGGGTGACTAAATTGAGAATGCCATAAATGAGTGGAATGATTGGTCATAGTGAAAGCCTTGGGTGAGTTGAATTTGAAAGGCAAGTGATAGATATCTCCATCATTTTGGCCTTGCAATAGAGTCATCCATGTAACTTGATCCTTCATATGAAAATAAGATAAGTGAAATTTAATAGCAACATTATTAGTCTTACAAAACTTTGAAACAAAAATCAAGTTACTAGACATGTTAGGAACATCAAGAGTATTAGGTAATGAAAAAGAAGCATTAGAAGTTGTAAGTTGTGTGGATCCAGTGTGTAAAATTTTTAAACATGTACCATGTCCAACTACCACTTCATCTGGGCCACCACACATTGAGTGTATTGATAGATTATTTCAGATTGTTAGTATGACATGATGTGAAACACCCAAGTTTATAACCCAATTATTTTGAGAAGTAAAAGAGGTTGCATAATTGACTTGAGGAGGCATCCACTGAGCAAGTTCATGACAATGCTTTGCAATGTGACCTTGCATGTCATAGAATTAACATTTTGGAGGCAATTTATTAGTACGTCCTTGAGGGAAATTTCCTTAAGTGTGGTTCCATTAATGAGGAAATTGAGACATTCTAGAATTGTTGGAATGAGAATGATGGTGAGGAAAGACAACATAACTTTGATTCTAGAAGTGCTGATCATTATTATTTGAAAAATTGTGAGCACGATTTGAGGATGAACCATACCTTGCATTTTGTGAATGTCTTTTATTTGCATTGTAATCACCCTGCTGGGTGAAATTTGCTGTTGGAATTATGACTTTATTGTGACTTTACTCTTGTTTAAGATATTTTTTGTATGCAACCAATATGTTAAACAATTTTTCAAAAGAAAATGGAACATCACTAGCATGAATAGATGCAACAAATTCCTTTATATTCACAATCAAGTCCATTAAGGATGTGAAGAGTAATATCTTTGTTAGAGACTATTGATTAATCATAGCTAATTCATCTACAATGACTTTAATGCCATCGAGAAATTCAACTATTATTTTCATACCATAAACTTGAAGTTGCAAACGTTCCTTGAGAACCAATACACATGACCTTGATCAATTTGCATAAAGATTTTCAAGAGCAAACCAAACAACCGGAGAGGTTTTGGCATTTGATACATACATAATAATGGAAGGTTCCAAAGATGTAATGATAGCTAAATGTTATAGCTAATCTTGCCCATGCCAAAGGGAATGTTTTGTATCATTTTTTGGAGGCTGTGGCCAGGAGTCATCTATGTACCCTATAAGGTTATAACCAATCAGAAGAGAATTAAATTAGGTTTTCCATTCTAGATATTTGTCTGTTATAAGTTTCAAAGGAAGAGCTAATGGGTTGATAACAAAGAGTTGTTTTAGTTTAGTTGTGGTAGAAGGGACAATAGAGGTAGAAAGCAAGCTTAGAGATTCAGTAGCCATATTTGAAAATAAAGGGATTGAACTCATTTGAGTATCAAGAGCTCTCATACCATAAAGAGATTACAAAGTAAAATGGAAGACCACATTGATTTTGTCATTGATAATGTTGAATATTTATAATTGACACAAGCTAAACTTAATGAAATCTTGTTGTTACAATAAATATCAAAACAATAAGATATACTTTTTTATCTAGATAATCCACTTATTCGAAATACTAATAAACAATCAAATCAAATAGAAGATAAGCCTTTCGAAGATAAGTCTTCTAAATTACAATTAGTTAGAGGCTTGAAAACATCATGTGGTTCATGTGCTTTTATGATTAATGTAGCCTTGCTTGGACTTTCCTAATAAGATGAAATCTTAATGTGAACGCATGCATACAAAAATTAAGGTAATGTGTGACAGTCGTTTATATAAATGAACGGCCACCAAGAACACTAGTGTTATGTTTAGTTGAATGGAATGAGAATAAAAATAGGTAAAAAGTTTATTTGGTAGACATTATGTGTAGCCAAGGATTCTACCAAGAAGGGGTGAATTGGTTTTAGGATTCTTCAAATTTTCAAATCATGTTTCAAAACCCTTTTTCAATTTTCAAATAATTTCAATACCTTGGAAATAAATTATCAGTAATCTCATAAACTAGCCTTAACAATCTAAAACTCAGCACATTAATAATTTAACATTAACTTGAACAATAATGAAGATCAAGAATATAAAGTATAGAAAATAAATTGCATAAAAATAAAAGGATAATGATAGAGAGATTCAAAAGTAGAATTTCATAGTGGTTTTCTTTTGAAGATCCATTCCAAGATATACATCCATTCTTCAAGCTCGATTCCACTATAATTTGTCCCTTCAAGTTGAATCCAACACATAGAGAAGCCTCTACAATGATTGTATGCTTCAACAATCAAAACCACTTTAAGATACCTTACTTAAAGCTAAAGAAACAAGAGATACCACACTCTTTCTAATCTAAGGTTTGCTGGCTCTTAACATACCCAAAAGTTTTGAGATGAAATGAAAGAAAATGGCAAGAACTCGAAAGTTTAGGTTACAAATTGAAGCTTTAGAGGTAAGGATTCACTTAAATCTAGATCAAGAGGTTGTAATAGAGTAAACAGATGAAGCATAAAAGAAATGGGTAGTATTTACCCCTTGGAATTTAGGGTTCATTTTGAGAAAATGAGAGCATAAGATATATATAATGAGAGAGTAGTAAATGATCGTTGATTCAAAATTTACTCTAGTTAAGTTGACTTGCGAGTTGAATGCATGGGGCAAATTTTGAACTACGAGTCAACTTGAGAAGAATGCATAGCTTTTTATGAAAATTTTGACCTTCTTGAGTTGACTTGTGTGCCCAGCTTTAGGAAGTTATGATTCGACTCAGGTGTATAGTTCAAAACTTATAAATCATCTTGCTAGAAATCTAGTGCTCTTGGGCAAAATATAATAGGCTACAAGTCAACTTGTGAGCCTAGGATTTGCAAATTTAAATTGTTATTTTGTAAAAATTGATTGAAAAGCATTTTAAACAGTTTCAAAAGATTTATTTTAACTCAAAAGCATATTTTTCAAGTGTAAAACTTTGTTAAATCACTTAAGAATCTAGAGAAATACTTTTGAAGAAATTTTCCAAAAACCTTAATGCAAATCCTTGAGGCAAAAATTTCTTAAAATTAACTAAAATCTTGAGTTAAATTCAAATAAATCCTAAACTTTACATCAAGATAATCTTAGGCCTAGATTAAGCCTTCATCAAGTATTCGATGGCCTTCTAAGATAAGATCATTGAAATTCAAGATGTTTAACTCATCCCAGAAGTTTGTTATCATCAAAATAAATTTTAAATCTTTTAAAAATAGGGACTAGACTCAACAATTTCCCCTTTTTGATGATGAAAAATCATTTTGGGGTAAGATAAAAAATACAAGCATTCAATAAAAATGATCACACAATCTCCCCCTCAAAACATGCATCTGCAAAAATAATTTGGCACACTATTCAAAAGCCCTAAAAATACCATGTTTTTATCCCTCTTTTGGCACCATCAAAAAGTATAGAACAAATATATAAAAGTATCAAAGATCATACTGAAATTTATACCATGAAATTCAATCAAAATTCAAAGTAATTCAAATCAATAAAGTATAAGCAACAACAAAACCAGATGACAAAGATATGAAAAGAAAAATGGGGTTAAAGGAAACATTTTATAAGTAAGAAGCAAACAATAATATCTATTCTCCATGAGGCTTGAAATATTTATTGATCTCAGTTATTTGTACCTTCATATTGTTCAATTATTGAGAAAAAATATTAATAATTCATGAGTGAACTAACATATGTCATTTCACATCCTGCTAGAAGAATGTAGTGATCTCATACACTATAGGTATGCTGATATCTAGATATTGTCAGTCTGGATGGGTGCCCTAGACCAATTTGATTGAGTTCTAGTGCATCCTAGACTATACATTCTGTGCATTTAGATATAAAGGTTG
>JANHAO010007598.1:0-20016 GCA_026873985.1 Saraca asoca | reverse complement strand
ACTTGAGATTAATGCATCCTTGATCACTAAATATTCATTCAATTGTTGATAATCATAACAAAAATCCTTGAAATGATTAATGAGTCTTATGCAGAACTCAACCACAAACAATTCATCAAAATCTCATTGTATTGCTTAGTTTCTACCATCTTTTTTCTAAAAGTGATTATCAAAATCTCAATAATCATATTAATATCTAAACTAAATGAATCCATTCAATTCAGATATCACAATAAAAATAGAGCGGAAAGGAGAAGAAGTAACTAACAAATTGAATGCAAAATGAAAGAACAAGATCTCCACATTAATCTTCAAGTTTGTCAATGCTTGGACTGATTACAAAGTTAGCCTTCCATGGAAGGTAGAAAACTACAAAGAAAAGAAAAGGAAAAATGTCCTACTCTACTGTAGAAAAACATAAAAAAAACTACTTGAAAACTAAACTCAAAACTTACTAAAAAGACTTAACTAAAATGGCTTTGCCCGGGAAGAGAAAAGGCATCTGCTGAAAGGTGAATAGGCAATGATTATGGTGCAGTCTGGTTGCTTGCCGACACACCTCTTGCATGCTATGCATTTTTACAGGCTGTTTTCTTTGGTTTTCCTTCTAACTTAATGACTTCCAACTGGTTGAGTGTGAGCTGGTGGAAGGATGATCCAATGGGCTCAAGCTTTATGCCAATTGGGGCCTAAAAATCCAATTTTGTAGAGGCCCATTTAATCAGCATTCTGTCTTTGAATTGCAGCTCCAATTGCATGCCCAATTTGCTAGATTCAGGCCTGGAAGTCTTCATAAGAAATGTTGCATTGTGTCTTAGCTTCCATTTGGGCTTAGTTTAATCTTAATTGGACTTCTATAACTCCAGATATTGTCTGATAAGTTCATAAAGGTCAGTCTACTCGGGATAGGCTGAGGTAGCATTTTGGTCTTGATTTTAACTCCAAATTCATATGGTCAATTGTGAGATTCAGCCTTAGAGGTTCTCATGAAATTTGTAGGGCCATATCTTAGCTTTCCTACAAGATAAGAATCACATTAATTGAACAAGTGTAGCTTGAGTTATGACCAAAATACAGAAACTTCTCAAAATGGCCAAATTATGCAGAATTTCTTCTAATGATGCCAATTGACATCACAGTATAAATATGCAATAACATAGCTGAAATAAGTCATTTTTGGACGTTAAAATGCTAAGTGAGAGAACAATTAAATGAGTGAAATATTTTGTTATCATATAACATTGTTTGCAACAAGACAACGATATTATTGTTGAAGTTGCTATACCATTTCTTACAATTGGACAACATTTTTGTTGAATTGAAGTTGCCATTGCTTCCAACAAAATAAAACATACAACAATAATGTTGTCTTATTACACATAATCCTAACAATTTCAACAATAATGTTACTTGTTCCTTCTATCTTGACCCAATGCTTTTTATAATGTTTATGTAAAACAAAATTAGAAAAGACATTGGTTTTTTAAGAAAAACAAACTTCACTACAATAAAATGCAAAAATGATGTAAAATAATTTTATTAATTTATCAATTAAATTCTTATTTGATTATACTTTAAAAAACTTTATTATAATATAATGCATGACTTATTTGATTATAGTCAAATAATTTTTTAATTTATTAATTAAATTCTTAATCAAATTATTTACGTACAATTAATTTATTGATATGATAATATTACAATTAATTTTTCATTTTTCAAAACTATAGAATTGTAAAATTCTCTAATAATTATTAATTTCTTCCATTTTATCATGACAATGAAAATAGTTAAAATAATTCAAAATAAATTTGATGCATTTACATTCAGTTATATGAAGAGACCTATATTATATGTCAGTTTTTAATTAGGAACTGATGTAGATATATAATATTATACGTCAATTTCGACATAAGTAAACAACGTCTAAAGTCTCCTTGCATTATAAAGGAAAATATGTCCCCTTTCATTAGCCAACTTATTGCAACTTACTTTTGGGAAGAATAGTTTGAAAGTGGAGCATATGAATTCCATTTCACAAGTTAAACAACTTAAGCATATTTGAAATGATTGTTCAAGTTGTAGAATTTAATTCTTGTGCTTTACTTTTCAAATTCCTCTTCCCAAATAAGCAATATGCCCATAGCAGCAACAATTACAAACATTGTTACTTGATTAGTATCATTCTGCTCAAGCTTGTTTGAAGGTTTATAGTTTATTCCCCCCCTTTTTTCTGTTTTCTTGATTAGTTTGTGGATAAATGATTAACTTTTATTTCTTTTTTCCCTTTAAATCGGGCATATGCATTGATCTTTTAAACAAGAGGCTTCAAGCAATCCTAGAAGTTTCAATAATTTAATGTTGGTATATTGCAAGCAACCAAGAAGCTTGATTCAACAATAATGTTTTTGTCCAATTTTCTTGTTAGTTTGTTGCAAGCAACCTAGAAGTTTGATTCAACAATAATGTTTTTGTTCCAATTTTCTTGTTGATAATTCTGTAATAATGTATTTGGAGCATGTTTGTATAATTTAATAAAAAAAATTAATAGAAATGATGTCAATTTTTCAACATAAATTGATGTCTTTAACACAATCCATAAAAATTTTTCTAAAATTAAATATTATCTAATGTGTAAAATAATTCAATTATTAAAATATTATTAAATGGACAAAATAATTTAAGTTTTTAAATATTATTTAATTGAATTTTTTTACAGAAAATAATTAGCCTTGGGCAAATTATGTGTGAAAATGTAATAATATTATTATCCAAAAAAATGAAATGGATAAAATTAATTTAGAAAAATGTTATGACATATAAAATTATATGCTTGTTTTTAAAATAGACTATTTAAAGAAAAGATGTTAGTTTTTTTTATAGAATACAAAAGTCTAAAGAGAGAAACAACGTTGATTTGAATACAAAATTAATGCATAAGCATTATGAAAAATAAAAATGAAAACAGATTCAATGTGGGCCAGTATATAAAGTGACAGTGGTACTTTTATAAATATAATGAAAATTAATATGTTAGTTTTTATAAAAACAATGCATTAGGTTTATTCATTATGTTTTATGAAAATTGATGTATATGCATGACAATAGATGTTGATTTCTTCTTAATAACCGACGCCTGAAGTCTAGGCTTCTTACGTAACAAGCCAATTCTTCCTCTATTCTCATTTGTTTTCCCTTGTCTAAAACATTTACCTAATCTCATTCTCAAACCATTGTAGCTTTCTTCTTCATTGTTTTATTTATTATCTTCACTATCTTAGATCATCACATTTCAGATCCATATCTAATTGAGGTGTGGAATTTCATTCTTTTTACATTGTATTTGTTTCTTCCTTACCAAGTTATGTTGATGTTTTTTTTTTTACATTTTTTTGCTTTGTTCTTTGCAAATGGTTTGTATTTTTAGGGTTTAGCCTTTTTTTGTCTTTTGTCTCTTAGTTTGATTATTGGAAATACTTTTGGTTAGGGTTTATTTTTTGAATGTGTTTCTTAGCATAGAATATCTAGTCATGCATATCCTATTTTGTATAACTTGCTAGAATGGTTAGCAATATGTCTAAGATTTTCATTGTAATCTATGTAGTAAAATTGAAACTTTGAACACAATCATTTTTTATTCAAAATTGTCAAATGTAGTCCATAAAAATTGTAAAAGCCATTTCCCTTTCAGAATAAAATTGATATAATAGTTTTGTAAGAATATAGTTAAAAGAGAGTAATATGGTTAAAAAATACTTATCTGTTAGCCTTGCTAGCATACATTCTTCAGTTTTGATATTGAAAAATAATTTTAATTGATATCACGATCTAACTATGTACCTTGAGTGTTTTTTTATTTTGCAGATGTAAGTTGATTAAGTGACTAGATATCAAGAGATCCAACATTAGATTTAGTGTTTATTGATTTTTTTTTTAAGATCTTTTGTAAATGAATTGAAATCAAATTTGATTCAAGTAAATTTCTTATAATTGATACATTGAGGTAGAAATAAATCACTTGAAGCAAGTTCAAATAAAATATTTTTCAAACAATGCTTTTCAAATGATCTTTCACAGGTGCAAGTTTTATAAAAATTATTTTACACTATGTGAATCGATTCATCGAAGAACTTGTGAAAATCTACTCGATTCATGAAAAAAAGTTTTGAAAAATATTTCTTACCAAAAGTTAAAAATTTTTCCTAAATCAATTCTCTAATCGATTCAAGACTTGTCTATATAATACTATGATTAGATTCTTAAATTGATTCAATCATGAACTTCTTCATGATATTTATAGGCAAATCAATTCACAAATTGATTCATTAGTTAGTAACCACTACGAATCAATTCACAAATTGATTCGTAGGCTTAAAGTTATTTTTTGAAAGTCAGTTATAGCAACTATAAATACCCTTAACCTTATTTCAAACTCAATTAATTTTCATATTTTCTCATTTCTTTAAGTGCAAAACTTAAGGAGAAAATAGAGCTTTATCTGATTTACATCTACTTCATTAGATTTCTAAATTCAAAGGATCGTGAATCAAAATTGAAGAAAATTCACATTAGATGTTTGAGATATTCACTCAAACCTTGGTATTGTATTTCTTACTATACTTCTTAATTACATTTTAGATTTCTAGGTTGATAGGAATTTAGTTTTGGTATTCTTTGCGATTTCTAGGTTGATAGGAATTAGAGATACAAAGGAAGAGGTTGATCTTCCCTTTACATCTTTTTTAGTTGTGAGGTTAATTATAGCTAGTTGAAGATATATTGAATATTGAATTCTTGGAATATCTCTAGGTTATGAGGTTGATTATAGTTTGTATGAGATAGAAGAATTGTTATATCTATATGTTAGCAAAAGCCCAGTCTAAATCTCAGGTAAAACATGTGTGTAGGAGCCCTATCAATTCTTTTGTTTGATAGTTAATAAAAGTGACTATCCGATTGACGATTGTTCAGTGACTATAGACTTAAAATGTGGTTTCAGTTTAAGCTGAACCACTTTAAAAATTGGTGTTCTTGTTTATTCTTTTTGCACTTTTCTTTCTGCATTTTGCATTCTACTATTTTGCTGCATTTATGATATCACTGCTATTCTGAATTTACTGCATTACTACTTTTCTGGTTTAATTGTTAATATGATCTAACTAGTTAATCTTTCCTTGAAACTTAGCATTTCATTTGATCAGTTACTTCAATATTATCTTAATCCTCCAATAAAGTTTTCTTGATAAAACTTGTAAAAGAACAATCCAATCTCAAAGTAGAAAGAGTATATATATATATATATATATATTTATGTTTGTAAAAAAGGGGGCAAGATCTATATTTTCGAGACCCTCATTTTCTTTTCTTCACCATTTGTAAACAAAACTAATTTAATTGCTGGTGATTTTTCTATATATATTTCAATGATATATGATGGTATGTTTAGTTTTAAAAACATCTACTTGCTAGTTAAATTCCTTTTCTTTTTGCCTTTTAAGTGACCATATGGATCTTTCTCAGTATACTAAGAAACTAACAAAAGGGTATTTGAAGGAAATGATCCTTATTCATAGTAGAGGAGAAAAGCTGAATGTTAATTTCAATGCTAAGGATTAGGCTATTGGGTTATGGGTTCAAAATGCAAGAGTTTTATTAGAATGTTGGCACATACAAGAGTGCCAATCAATATTAAGCACTAGAAGCAAAGGCCAAAAGACATCAAGGAGAACATTTGGCAGGATGTTTTGTTATATATTACTTATCTCCAATTTGTGTTATATATATAATTATCTTTTTAGAATAATTGTATATAATTATAATCAATGTGTGTGTTGTCTTGTAGACCACCTTTGATATTGATGTGAGAAAGAGAAAAAAAGTCTTAAAACTTGCAGGGGGAGCAGTGGAGATACTTCAAGAACTAGTTAACAAGGGATTACATCACCATCAAGAGGCAAGTTGATGAAAACTCCCTTGAGAAATACAACTTCCTTGATTAACAAATATGGGATGAATTTGTGAAGTAGTGCTGGCTTTTTGGGTAAATTTGGTCATCTTACCTTATATTTTTTTTTCAACTATATATTATGAGTGATTTGATTGTCTTGTTAATTATATTTTTTGTCAACAAGGTAAGAGTAAAGCAAATAGGGAGAGACAAGCAAAAAACAAATATAAACATGGGCTATCTCATGGCGGATGTGTGAAGCTTGAGCAAGCTTTATTAAAGGAAAAACTTGAAAAATAATATGCTTCCAATCAGTCTGATCCACAAATTATTTTAGTATGTCAGCATGAATAGTGAAAGGGAGCCAGGATCAATACAAAAGGTGAATATACAATCAAAAAAGCTAAATAGTTATTGAGAAAATTATAAGTAATTTGTATGTTTTAATTGTAATAAATATTTTTAAGTAATTGTAAGTGTTAAGTTGTAACAAATATTCTTAATTATATATATATATCACAGGATTCTCTCAAGCAATAATAGAGTTAAGGAGATTTTACTTTATCTAGAAAGATGGATATATTAACAGATGCATTGGGTATTAAAGAGCATCCATACCATGTTAGGGGTAGGCGAGGAGTGGGTCTCAAGGCCTACTCTGGGGGATCATCAAAGCATCTCTGAGGATCATCAATTTCTATAGAAGATCTTATTGGAAAGATTATTACTTGAGAGACACAGAAGGTAAGAGGAGATTATGGCTTGATTGAGAGAGGAGAACAGGGATAAGTGGGAAGAAATTTGGAAGATGCTTGTCTATATTTAGAGAATGAGCATGCAGTCACTCTTAGACCTGAAGGAAGAGATCCACCCTACTCCCCCGCCTAGCAATGTAAGAGCTAACTACCTAAGAGACCTTGATATATTTGTAGAGCTATCAAAGGTATATGATTATTACTAAAAGCTTAAACTTCCTTTATTATGTAAGTAGTTTCTAATATTTTTTTATGAAAAATATTTCAATTCAATTTTTTTTGTCCATAAAAGAAGGAGCCAAATGCTTTCTAGCTTTGGTGCTTGAGGGATGTATAGTGGCATATGGAAAGATTTTTCATAGCCTCATCCTTCATTGTCAACAATTGCTCAACAAGCAATCAAAGGTTATCACTAACACCCAACTAGATTGGAGTGCAAAACTATTGGTGTCATAAATGAATTAAGGACAGTGAGCCAAATGATTGGGACTTTCGTCCAATAGCTGAAGAGTTTTATGACCTTAGCTACAAAGGTATCCTTTTCTATTTAATAAGTAATTAAAAGATCCAATTTTACTATATTTCTAGCATGCTAATTAGGCTACAAAGAAGGCTAAGAAGGTTGAGAGTAAATAGACCAAGGAATCAATAATTCAACTAACTAATTAGCCAAGTTTAATCCAATAGATGCCTCTTGTTGAGCCAAGAAAATGTTATCTTCTGTGGCTAAAAAGATGGTGTATGATACATTCATTTATGGTCATATGGATGCCAAGGTTGTGAGTTATGAATGTGACATATATTTGACCAAGGATAACATCGTCCAATTCTTAGCTATGGAAGAGATAAATATATTTTGTGTCTAAGTTTCTGAAATGTAAGTTTACTTTTAACTTTCAATTCATAATCTTATTTATATTATACAATTTAAAGCTTTTATTAATCATTTTCTTTATTTCCTTGTAAAGTTTTCTACATTGATACTATGTGACCAAGGGACTAGATGTTGGGTTTCTATATCCATAGTTACTTGCACCAGTAGGCACTAGCAATGAAGAAAAAACAACATACATCTTAGATGTCCTACAAAAAAAGGGCATTGTCTTTTTGTGCCATTTATTGAGTTATGTTATATGTAAAATTTGGAACATCCTTGATGGACCTACAAGCAACCTAAGCATGGCAAGAACCTAGCTCAAAGAATACTCAGATCGCTGTGCCTCTAATTTCCATCTCGAAGTGACCTCCTCAGCTCGAGCTCGTTCCTGATAGAACAAGCTTGACCTCGCCATCCCAAAGACGAGCACTTCCCTAGACCAAATGATTTGGCTAGCGAGGCACGACTAATAACTTAGGAGCTCTCTAGATAGAAGACCAATTCATGTTTTATCCAACGAACACATGGGGCCTACCTACAGGAGGCAATCTGCAGTAGCCGAATTACAAGATTTAATTTATCTGTCCTGTCTTGTACATTAAATGCTGATGTAATAGATTCATTGCATGCACAATTACAATTGTAATCTCCTCTCCTCTATAAATATGGAAAGGAGATGAACATTAAAGGGAAGGACACCAGTATACTGATACTCTATAAAAATATTCTCAGATCAATACACTACCATGGACATAGGGTCCGATTCTATTTGGATTTGGCCGAACTATGTTAAAACCCTTGTGTTTTCCCATTACTCTTCCCTTCTTCTTTGTTTTTTTTGTCTATTTACTACATTTAAACTAATTAACAACTTGAGATCCTAAAAGAATCCCCTATTGGCTGGGGTTTGGATTAGAACTAAAATCTATCATTAACATTTTGGCACCATTTATAGGGATATCACCCGTTCTGGTTTGTTTCTTGCCACGATGGCTAAAGGAAGAGCTACCAGAGCTTCGAATGTGCAACTCAGCCCTCTAGAAGGGCATGTCCCAACAACAGACTCCTCCACCACTCCTATCATCGATGCAACTGCTGGCTTCCCCCCAGCCAGTTCTGTTCAACCAACGGCCGTTGCCAATGACATCGATGGAGTGTAGATGTGGCTCCAACGTCAGGAAAAACTAGAAAACATGATAAAAGAACTATACAAGGTAGTTACAATGTTAGCACAAAGTGTGTAGAGACAGACCGAAGCCACAACACCCATGGACGTTCTCCAGCAGTAGTGAGTTGGATGTTCAGGCAATCCTAACCAAGAGAATTCTCTAGCTCATTGCTTGCAAGAGTAAATTCCAGGTCACAACTTTCGTGATCATGAGGATCAAAGACTTTAGTAATCATCCAGCCAACAATCCAGGGCACCAGACCCATTGGTCAGAGAGCTATTTCAAAAAATAACCTAATTGGAGGAGTGTCTTTGAACTTTGAGTGATCGAGCTCGCTACAAAGAAAGGTCACCACTCTCCGAGGAGATTGAGACTCAAACTCTCCCTCTTAAGTTTAAGGTTCTCATGATTCCATTGTACAATGGGGACTCTGACCTGTATGATCATCTGGATGTATTCAATGTCTAGATGGACCTGCAAACAACTGATCCCTTGATCAAGTGCCGAGTGTTTTCAGCCATATTAGGAGGTATACCTTGAGCTTGGTTTAGAAGCCTCCCTGCTTGCTCAATCTACAGTTAGGATGACTACCAACAGAAATTCATTAGCCAGTATCAAGCGCTGAAGAGGTAACTTGTGCCCCCTGTCATCTTGCCATGGTCTTTCAGCGCAAGCATGAGCCGTTAAAGGACTATATTGCTAGGTTCAAGCTTAATGCCAATTCAGTGGAGAATCCATCTGAAGAAACCATGTTGGCAATGATCTTTGCGGGACTCCACAAAGATGGAAAGTTATATAAGTCCCCAGTGAAGGACCTCACTGGGTTTTATAAGTGAGCTGCTAAGCAAATTAAATGGGAAAAAACCTTCAACTCGAAAAGGTCTAACAAGAAGGATGAGAAGGCTAGCTCCTCTCACGACAAGAAGAGGGGCAGCGTGAACTAGGGGGATCACTCCGCCAAGCAGACTGTGAAGAAGCTCAGGAGGTCTAGGGGTAAGCAACCTTAGCATTCTGATTGCCATGAGCAATACAACATCCTATCAGACTCCCAAGATAGGATTTTCCTGACAGAAATGGATAAAGAAGACTTTAGGATGCCTGTGCCTTCTAGGATCCCTTACTGGTGAACAAACTGTGAAAAGTTCTGTGCCTATCACAATGAGGCTGGTGATGACACTTTGAATTGTTGAGCCCTTAGGGATGCAATTGAAGACCTGATCAGAAGAGGTCATCTAAGGGAATACATGGCGCGATCTACAGGGCAACAACCCCAGTTCCCCTAGCATAATGCTGGCCAAGAGCCGGGGGGCTCAGTTCGAGTTATATATTGACAATGTATCTTAAATTCCAGAATGAATGTAAATGCTTTCCTTTGTTTTCTTCAAAGTTGTTCGTCGATTGGCTTGATGTTATTACCTTCATCTCTTCATTTTGCCTTATATTATCAAGTGTTTGCATTTTCCATATCTTACATGCAGTTGACTCTTCTAAGTATTTTGTATAACTTTACGACAACCATGGACTTTGGTCTGATTGAGGCCCCCTTGGAGCTCACTCCGAAGATGAATTGATGGACATTTAACGAGTTAAGTTGTGGGCTCACTAAGGTGTGGAGACACTCAAAATAAACTTATTTAACCAATTGAGCTATGGGCTCACTGAGGCGAGGAGATGTTGAAAATAAACTCATTTAATCAGTTGAGCTGTGGGCTCGCTAAGGTATGGAAACGCTCAAAACAAACTCATTTAACCAGTGAGTTGCGGGCTTACTGAGGCATGGAGATACTTAAAATAAACTCATTTAACCAGTTGAGCTATGGGCTTGCTGAGGCATGGAGATGTTCAAAACAAACTCATTTAACCAATTGAGCTGTGGGTTCATTGAGCCATAGAGACGTTCAAAATAAACTCATTTAACCAGTTGAGCTGCAGGCTTACTGAGGTGTGGAGACACTCAAAACAAACTCACTTTGCCAGCATAGCTACGTGCTTGCTGAGGTGTGGAGGCACTAAAAAACACTCACTTTGCCAATGCAGCTATGTGCTCGCTGAGGTGCGGAGGCACTAAAAAAAACACTTGCTTTGCCAGCATAGCTGCATGTTCACTGAGGTACGAAGGCACTTTTAAACACTCAATGCTAGCATGGCTATGTGCTCGCTAAAGTGTAAGGAATTGATAACTTAATTATTTGCCTAAGGCAATAACATTGCTTTAGTTTGCAGCTCACATGTGATCAATTGTTCACAGCTCTCATGCGACCTTCTAATTACGCACAATTCTTTTGCAGATGGTTCATGTAACATGTGTGAGGAGTATTGCTTATCACTATTGTGTTCGAGAAGGTTAGGCCGATTGGCTATCTGAGCTTATCATCGCAAGCTACAAAGTTTGCACTATTACGAATGCAGACAATTAAAGGTAGTATATTAAGATTGCGAAAAAGATCTTATTCATTAAAAAGCCTTAACAAGATAAAACTACATTGGAAAGCCAAAATACACAGGGAAAAGCTATAACTAATTTTCTTCTAAGAAGAAGGACTAGCCATAGAGGGACAAATCCTTGCCGACTAAAGTTCACGAGCTCACCCAAGCCCTCAAAGTTCTTCTGTTGGGGCTTACCCTGATAACAAGCCCTTCCTCAACAACCCTCACCAATAGAGAGGGAACAAGCATTACCGCTCCTTATTTTTCTAGTCGGAGCTCTTCTCTAATCCATAAAGAGAGCAACTCAAGAAACAGAAGGAGCCTGGCTAGTCGGGTGCAAAAACCTCATGGCGAAGCCAAGAGGATGTAATCTAAGATCCATATGAGATCCTTCTATGGTATCAGAAAAGCCAAATCTTCTGAGTTCCCTATGCAGCAGACCATATACACCCTGGTGGAGAGCCAGAACTCCAGAAGTAATGGAGTTTTATCCAAAATCTTCATGGTTTCCTTATTGGAGAGGCAGAGGGGATCTCTCCTTTAAATAGAGCCAAGTTCAACTTCACCGAAGAGTCTAGATTAATCTCCCCAACCACCATCATTTATTACCTCAAAAAGGATTAAGGTTGACTCATCAACAATTGGCAAACACATGCCATAGGAAGTGTAGCCTAGAACAGATGAAATAATAGCCTCGGAGAAGACTTTGATTGAACGACAGCCGAAAAGTCTCAACTCCCAGCCTGCAAAGTGAGCTGAGAGTTGGGGGGCTTATGTTATATGTAAAATTTGGATTATCCTTGATGGACTTGCGAGTAGCCCAAGCATAGCAAAGACCTAGCTTGAAGAATACTCAGATCACTGCACCTCCAGTTTGCATCACGAAGCGACCTTCTTAGCTCGAGCTCATTCCTGATAGAACAAGCTCAACCTCACCATCTCGAAGATGGGCACTTCCCTAGACCAAATGATTTGGCTAGTGAAGCGCGACTAATGACTTGAGAGCTCGCTAGATAGAAGACCAATTCATATTCTATCTAATGAACACATGGGGCCCACCTACAAGAGGTAATCTGTAGTAGCTAAATTACAGGATTTAATCTGTCTGTCCTGTCTTGTACATTAAATGCTGATGTAATAGATTTACTACATGCATAATTACAATTGTAACCTTCTCTCCTCTATAAATATGGGAAGGAGATAAACATTAAAGGGAGGGACACCTGTATACTAAAACTCTATAAAAATATTCTCAGATCAATATACTACCATGGATGTAGGGTTCGGTTATATCCAGATTTGGCCAAACCACATTAAAACCCTTGGGTTTTCCCACTGCTCTTCCCTTCTTCTTCGTTTTCTTTGTCTATTTACTACCTTTGAACTAGTTAACAGCTTGAGATCCTAAAAGAATCCCCTGTTGACTGGGGTTTGGATCAAAACCAAATTCCGCCATTAACAAGTTATAAAGTATCTAATATGATATTTGATATTTTGTTATTATAGGTATCAACTTGTTATTACTTATTTGATATTTTGTTATTATACGCATCATTGGATGCTTTGCATGATATATCCTAAGAGAAATATCGTTTGCTAGCTTGATCACTTTGGGCATTTTGCTTGGAAAGATATCAAAATCTTAGTTAAAAGCGAGTTGTCCTGTAAGGTAAAATATAGCTTTGAGATTTATATTATATATTATTTCCTTTATTAATATACTAATTTGTTGATTGAATTTGACTCAAACAAATGTGTTAAGACTCATTTTTTCTTGAGCGGCAATAGGAAAAAGCCTAACCCAAAATGAATCACCTTAAAAGTAAGTTTTTGGATCATATTGTGAAATACCTTTTATAAATATTCTATGTAATTTTGTATATAATTGAAATGTTTATTTATATTTAGTTTGTTGCAGTATCCTTATCAAAGAGAAAATGTTAAGTGTGGATGCTTTATATTAAGGTATATCAGTGAGATAATCACTCAAATAAATGAAGATCACCATGATTCAAAAGAGGTATAATAGTTTGACTTAGATATTTGATATATAGATATGTTGATATATTTGTTACAAAAATTATGGTGTTACTCTGTGATATATGGATATGTGATTTGCTATATGTATATCTATTTTGAAGTACTTTGGAGATACCAATCTTTACACTCAAGCTAAAATTGACTACATTTGAGATCAGTGGATTGAGTTTCTCCTATCTCATTCTGATGAAGACCAATAGAAAAGTTATAATATTGTCTACTTAGTAGTTCTAATGAATTATAATGTAAACCTGCTTTGTTGTATTATAAAGTTGTAATGAATTAATAAGTGTTTAGCTGTACTGTAAAGTTGTAATAAATTAGTATTTTTTTTTTTTAGAAAATGAGTTAAGAAGAATGACATCAATTTTTTAATAGAAACCTACATTGTTAATGATTTGAATGTCATTTTCAAGATAATAATTGATATCTAAAATAAAATTATGACATATAACATTAGATGTCTATTTTTTAAAAAAGAGTAGTTAGAGAAAGGACATCGATTTTTAGAACAAATTTGACATCTAAAGTCTCCACGACATCAGTTTTTTAATGTAAATTGTTGTTTAAAGCCTCCACTCATTTTAAACAAATTTATATATTACAAATTAATATACTAGAGATCTTTAAAAGTTTTATTATTTGACTTATTTTTATTTATGACAAAAAATTTTCTCCAACCATCAAATTTTCTATTTCAAATAAAATAATTCTATTTTGCAAAGGCTATAGTATATTTCAAGAATTAAAGACTATTAAATTGGACAAAATAATTTAAGAATTTAAGTGTTAATTTAATGGATATAAATAATTCAGAAAATAGTTAGACTTCGAGCAATTTATTTGTGAAAATTATAATATATTATCTTAGAAAACAAAATAGATAAAAATAAATTCAAAATAAATGAGAAGCATTGTCATTACCGATGTTTTAAAAAAATGACTAGTTAGTGAAAAGATGTGGGTTTGTTAATAGAAACTGACATCATTAAAGATTTAAATGTTGGTTTCTTACTAATAATCGATGTCTAAAATTATATACTTGTTTTTTAGAAAAGACTAAAATGTCCATAGATTTTAAACAAATTTATATATTAGAGATCTTTATTTTTTTGGCCATTTTTATTTTTGAACAAAATTTATTCTCTAGCAATCTTTTTTTATTCCAAATAAAATAATTCCATTTTAGAAAGACTACATAACATTTCAAGAACTTAATAATGTTAAATTGGACAAAATAATTCAAGAGTTTAAGCATTAATTTAATGGAAAAAAAATTTAGAAAATAATTATCCTCTGAGTAATTTATTTATGAAAATTATAATATATTATCTAAGGAAACAAAATGGGCAAAAAACAAATTCAAAAATAAAAAATGAGATGTGTTGGTGTTTCCTATGTTTTAAAAAATGTCAGGTTAGTTAAAAGACTCCAATTTTTTAAAACAGACTAATGTCTAAAGTCTCAATGATGTTGGTTTTTTAACAGAGACTAACGTCAAATGTCTTTACTTATTTTAAAATAAATGTGATGCATTGCCAGTGACATGAAAATTAAGACGTAGAAGTTTTAATACATCTAACTATCACTCTCACTCTCTTCTAAGTTTGATAACATAGCTCCCCCATCCTCGGTGATTTGAGAGCACTTTCCCTCTCCCTTTCACTTTCATTCTCTCATTGACTACAAAAGCCTAGCTCACTCTCACTCTCCCTTTCCCTCCCTCAGTGGTTTGAATTTATCTTCTTTGCCTTGCTCTCTTTATTTATAAGTAACAACTACTTTTCTTTTTTAATTTCATTATAATTGATCCTATGTGGATGAGATGAATTGTGTGCCCTAGTTATTTTTTAATTTAGGATCACAATAATATATTGTGTAGAAAATTAATTGCAAATTCAAATCACAACTTTGTAGTTCAAATTCTAATTCAAATTGGCTTGATTAAATTCACAATAATAATTGAGAACAAATTAAAATATTTCCAAAATTATTTGTTACCTTGTTTATTTGTTGAAATTTAGATTGGGTAGTCATGGATATTTTTTGATTGGTTGAGTGATGAATATGCAAATAAGATTAAGCGGTTTATTAGATTATCTATTAATCAACATGCTACAAATAGTAATGAGCTGATTAGGTGTTCTTATGTGAGATGTTGTGTTGAGAGAATAAAAGCCAAGGCAGTAAAATATCATTTATTTATTTATGGCATTGGTAAAGGGTATACACAATGGATATGACATGGTGAAATTGAATTGTCTAGTATATCTAGTAATTCTCAGGACAAGGAGGCTACTAGAATGATGAAATTGATATAGGTTTGCATGACCGTTGAAGGATATGGCACATGATACTATTGAAGATAATTTTATTGAGTGGCCACATATCCTTGAAAGCTTGTTAAGTAATGTAGAAAAGCTTTTGTATCTAGGTTGTACTAAATTTGCATAATTGTCTACAGTATTGAGATTGTTCAACATGAAAGCGAGGAATGGGTAGAGTGACAAGAGATTCATGACTTTACTTGAAGTATTGAAAGAGATGCTTCTAGAAGGTAATAAACTTCTAGATAGTATTTACGAGGCTAAGAAAATATTGTACCCGATGGGTATGGAGTATAAGAAGCTACAAGCTTGCTCTAATAATCATATATTGTACCGAAAGGAGTACAAAAGTTTATGTGAAAAATAAAGGGGCTTTGGCTAAGGGTTTATGGTATTTTCAAATAAAACCAAGGTTTAAACACATGTTTACTAATACAAAAGATGCCAAGAACTTAAAGTGGCATGCAGACTAGATGATTTCTGATGACAAACTTTAACATCTAGCTGATTCTCCTCAATAGAAAACACTTGATTTGTTATTCCCTAAATTTGGTAGTGAAGCAAGAAACCTTAGGCTTGGACTTTGTACAAATGGAATGAACCTTCATGGTGACCTGAGTAGCAAGCATAGCACATGGCTCCTTTTATTGGTGATTTACAATCTACCTTCTTAATTATGTATGAAACATAAGTATATGATGTTGTCATTGATGATTTTAGGCTCTAAAAAACCAAGAAATGGTATAAATGTCTTTTTGGCACCTCTTATTGAGGACTTGAGGATGATGTGGGATGAAGGTATGTTGGTGCTTGAGGCACATCGTCAAAGGTCTTTTCAGTTGCATGCCTTACTTTTTTTGCATAAGAAATGACTTCCCAACTTATTGAAACTTGTTTGGATACAATGTCAAAACACATAAAGCATGCCCTATTTGTGAGAATGATAGATCTTCTTGTCAACTTAAGCATGAAAAGAATATAGTATATCTTGGTCACCAGAGATTTCTTCCCTAGTCCTACCTTGATCGTAGGGAAATAAAGGTTTTCAATGGGTTACCAGATAAGGGAAAAGCTCTAATGCCATTAACTAGAGACTAGGTTTATGAATGGATAAAAAATATTAGTGTCATTTTTACCAAACCTTATATACTTGCTAGTGACAAGACTTCATGGAAAAAGAGTTTCATATTCTTCGATCTTCCATACTGGAAAATTTTGCTTGTGAGACATAATCTTGATGTGATGCATGTGGAGAAAAATCTCTGTGACAATCTCATTGGAACACTTTTGAACATATTGAGTAAGACCAAGGATAGAGTCAAAGCCATACTAGACTTAGTTGAAATGACAATATGAAAAGATAGCACTAGAAAAGAAGGGTCAACATATGTATTTACCTCCAGCTTATCATACTATGTCTAGAAAGGAGAAAACACATTTTTGTAAGTGTTTACATAGTGTTAAAGTTGGACAATGATATTTTCAAACATCAAAAGCCTTGTTTCAATGAAAGATTTGAAATTAGTTAGTTTAAAGTCTCATGATTGTCATGCTTTGATGCAACAACTATTACCAATGGTTATCTAGTTGATATTGGCTAAACATGTGGGACACATCATTACTAGACTTTGTTTTTTCTTCAATGTAATATGTAACAAAGTTGTTAACCTTAAGAAATTGGATGACTTGGAAAAGGAAGTTATTATTATGTTGTGTTAACTTAAAATATATTTTTCACTTCCCTTTTTTGACATCATGGTGTATCTGGTTGTTCATTTGGTGAGAGAAATAAAACTCTGTAGACTAATTTATTTGAGGTAGATGTACCCATTTGAGCAATATATGAAAATCCTAAAAGGGTATGTGAGGAAACGACATCAGCCTAAAGGACGTATTGTTGAAGGCTACATAGTTGAAGAGGTTATTGGGTTTTATAGTAAATACTTATCCAATGTAGAAGCTATCGAAGTTCCCAAGTTCTATCATGAGGAAAAATTGCAAGTAAGGCTACATTAGGGACCTGAGTGGTGAGCATCATGTGTAAAATATGTTTACAAGCACACCTTTGCATTCTACATAATGGTGAAGAAATGGAGCCTTACTTGGATGAGTATATGACTTTTACAAGAGAGTAGAATTGTGAAAAGAATGAACAATAGGTTGAAGCTGAACACAACTACTCCTTCATCATTTAGTTCCAGAATTGAGTTTATTTTCAGTTGGCACAAACACCAAATGATATTTATGAAACTATAAGATGGTTAGCCCATGGGCCTTGCATAGAGGTCTTATCTTATTATGGATATGAGATTAATGAGTATTTTTTCAACATAAAGGGATAGAATGTCAAGAACAATATGCAAAATAATAGGATTATTTTGATGGCTCAGCCAATGTATATTTCTAGTTCCAAAGATAAAAATCTTATACATGCAAATATGTTATGTGACAATGTCATTGAAGATATATGTGAGCTTAAGTTCATTAAATTTAGGGTGCTTATGTTTCAACAAAAATGGATTGAGTGTAATAATGGCATATGAGTCGATGAGTCAGGGCTCACATGTATGGATCCTAATAGGGAGGGTTATAAGGGGGAATCATTTATAATGGCATCCTAAGACAAATAGTTTTTTATATTATAGAACCGACTGATAAGAAGTGATTTGTAGTTCTTCAAAGGAAAAGACAGATTGCTAGTGATGGGGATAAAGAAGAGAAAAGTAATGATATTAAGGAGACCCTTCCTTTCTCTTTAGGATTACCTCTGGTGAATGATGAAGATAACTTGGAGAAGTGCGAGATGATCATATTGAAGGGATATGGGTTGAAAATCCTACTAGAGAAAAAGTTGGGAAAAAATAGAAAGTAATTGATTGTGTTTATTGGCAACTATATAATTTTAAGTTTAGATGCTTATACTTGATATATTATGTATTTATTGTATAGAGGAAATTAACTATATAATTTTTAGTTTAGATGCTTAATTATTCTTGATTATGTGTTTATTAAAATTAAGATGGCTTGATAATAAAATGTTTGATTTTAATGGAATAGAAATTGCCTCAGGAAGGAATTCAATCATATGATAATACCAATTTGTATAGCCTCTTGAATATTGGTTTGCTTATATGAATTACTTATATCATTTTGCTAATTTCATAAAAAATAAAATTCTATTTTTTCAAATAAATTGAATATGGGGTTGAAGACCCTCCTATAGAAAAAAATTAGAAAAAGTTGAAGGTAATTGATTGTGTTTATTGACAACTATATAATTTTAAATTTAGATGCTTATACTTGACATATTATATGTTTATTGTATATAGACAACTAATGATATAATTTTTAGTTTAGATGCTTAATTATACTTGATAATGTAATTATTAAAATTAAAATAGCTTGATAATAAAATTGTTTAATTTTAGTGGACTAGAAACTGCTACAAGAAGGAATTCAGTCATTTGGTAATAACAATCTGTATGGCCTCTTGAATTTTGGTTTGCTTGTATGAAATAAATATTTCATTTTGCTAATTTCATAAAAAATAAAATTTTGTCTTTTACGTAAATTGAATATGGGTTAAAGATCCTCCTAGAGAAAAAAGTTAGGAAAAATTAAAGATAATTAATTGTATTTATTAGAAACTATATAATTTTTAGTTTAGATGCTTATACTTGATATGCTATGTGTTTATGGTATATGGGCAACTAGCTATATAAATTTTAGTTTATATACTTATACTTGATTTTGTGTTTATTACAATTAAGATGGCTTGATAATAATATTGTTTGATTATGTATGTAGGCAACTATACATAATTTTTAGTTTAGATGCCTATACTTGATAAATTATGTGTTTATTCTTGCTTGAATTGTATATAGAAAAATGTAGCTTGGACTTATATGGATGGACATGGCAACACTTGAAATATTTCTTATCTAAAGCTCTCATCAATATCAAAAATTGCATTACAAGAGAAGGTTTATTGCCAGAGAAGTATAATGGAGAAGATTTATTCAAAAAGTAAGTAAAATGATTATTATTTATAAACTGATTGTTAAAATGACATGTTTTGATTTTAATTTAATTTTTTAATGTCTTGAATTTTTGGTTAATCCAATAAAATGTTTGAAATTGTGATTTTGTTGAATGATTGTATATTATGGTTTGATGGTTGTTTATGCAAAAAATGTAAAATAGTAGCAGGTTTCTATGAAAATGTAGTTAATTAGCAACAGATTTCTATAAAAAATATAGTTAGCATCAGATTTTTTTTTTTTAAAAAAAAGGACATTTTTTCATCAAAAATCGACATCTTTAGTGGTCTCAAGGAAATATGTCAATTTTTGAATATACCCAACATCTTTAGTGGTTGAAAAAAGAAGTTAGATTATGATAAAAACTGACATTTTAGTAGAAGAAAAAACATCGATTATTCATAAAAATTGACATGTATATTTTTTTTCAAAAT
>JANHAO010007597.1:0-20012 GCA_026873985.1 Saraca asoca | reverse complement strand
GCAATTTATCAAGCTTTTGATGAGTTGTTTACTTGGCTAAAACCAAATGCTAGGTGCTTATCTAGTAAAGGGTTCATTAATCATTCTAGGGCTTCTTGTATGATTTAAGGCCAAAAATATGATTAATAATTGAATAAATATTTAGTGATTAAGGATACATTAATCTCAAGTTTAGTTGATTCCCTTGGGCCAGTTAGTTTACTTTCTTCTATTTTTTTTCTGCATTAGTGTTAGTTGTTAGTATAGTTACTGCCAACCCTCCTCATTTCTATCTCTTAATCTAATTGATATCATCCAAAATGATCGAAGGGCTCGACCCAGTGTTGCCTTGTACTACAAGTAAAAGGTAGCTCGATTATAAATTTTCTAATCTTGATTGGATTCGACACCCAATCAATGACTTAGACTAATAAGTCCAATAGGAGGAAATATGTGACTTTAGTATATGGTGAAAAGGAAAGCAGAAGGATAGAATTAAGATGGAAAGCATATTAATAAGAGAAAGATATAGTATGATTTCTAGAAGGTTAAGTTGACCTAGGAAAAAAGGAATGAATAAGTTAGATAAAAGAATTATATCTAGGATATATAAATGGATAATAATGAAAAGTAAGTGAATTGTGGAAATGATAATAACTATCTCACTTAAGTACTAAACAAAGAAAAGGACTTGAAGACCATTAGATTCAAAGACTAGAGGTAATAGGAAAATAAGGTAAGTAGAGTAGAATAGTTCCAAATAAAAAAGAATATGTAATCCAAAAATTAGTAAAGGATTAGGGGATGCTTCATAAGTCATAAATAATCAGGCACAATGTAGATAGGGCTATTATAAAGTGTTGGTATATTTGACCGCAATGATGTGATTTCTGATAGATGCATTGATGATGACAAACTGTGAAGAAATGAAACATTGTATTAGTGTATGTAAATGATTTGTTATGAAAAAGGTCATGATAAATAATGAGATGTGGTATCTTGTATGAGAATGAATTATTGTGCCAAGGTTGCAAGGTCAAGATATTGTGAGATGAGAATACAGATTTGTAGTGCACATGTGACTTGTTACACACATTAACCATGAAAATGTGGGAAATTGCACATAATAGCCTAAGATGAAATGTATCTACCTGGGACCACTTGGCTGGAAGTAGGACGAATAAAGGGATACAGGAGGTGCAAGGGGGAAATGCACTACGAATAAGGTTGAAGGTGGGATGAATAAGGGGGAATGAGAGGTACAAGTGTAACATTCACTAGTTTAGTTAATTTCTGTTAAAGAATAATAATATAGATCAAAATTACGAGTTAATAAGTTTAGAAGTTATTTCTTGATAATAGAGCTAGAAATAAGAGCCCATGATGAAATGGGATATTTCCCATTAGGAAATTAGTTAGACAAATCAAGCCCATAGAAGGATGGACTAGGAATCTATTCTGAAAACCCATATTCTTAAACTAAGTCGATAGGTAGAATTGGGCTTTATTCTATGAAATCATAGCCTAAAAATAAGTTTTAAAAATGAGTCTTCTAAATATAGGCTTAAATTTAAGGATCTTGTCCTTAAGAGAAGAACAAGGCATGATTGGGTCTTCTTAAGGAGCCTAAAACGTGACCCACTTCCTTTTAAAGGAAGTCCAAAGGCCTTTTTGGTTAGGTACTAGCAAAATGATCAAAATGAAGTTAAAGAGTAGGTAGAAGTCAAAAGGAAAAAAATTTTAAAATATGGTCTCTTACCAAGGGCCTTAAATGGTAAAAAAAGGGGAAATTTTTGAGGACTTGAAGAGTTAATATAAGTATACTGACAACATGTTAAGGAATGTGATTCTATTTCTTTTGTCTGGCTAGATAAAGTAAGAAAATCTAAAATAATTGTATTATTAAGTAAAAGAGAGTTAGGAAAATTAAAATATTTGAATATTCTTTGTATGGAAAAGTCAATATAAATGTGTACTAATAAAGTTAGTATTTATTTGGAAAATAATTTAGCCCAACTAAATCCTATCTACCCATTTTTTCCAAAAAAAAGCACACAAATTAATGATTAGAAAAACTAAACGCTAGAAATGTAACTTAAGTGTAACTAGAAAAAGGAAAAGGGACAATTTGTCCCTTCCTCACTAAGAGTAGGTGGCCACTTTCAAAAAAATAAAAAAAAAGAGAGATAAGGAATTTGGTTAAAGAAAAATCTAGAGAAAGAGACTTAGTCATTTATGTGGAGACATACATTTAATAAAAGTATATTCACTTCATTAATAAGAAGATGATGTATTAAAGAGTGACTTGCTTTTAGGAGGTAAAATCTTTCCTAAATCACTTCATTAAAACCATGATCATTACACTCATTTACTCACTTACAAACTAATGAACAAACTCCACTCTCCTCAACTCAAATTCACGACAATACCGTTATTTTTCCCAAAGTTTTTCTCTTATTTCACTCATGCCAAACTCAAGAACTGAACCACTCTCCTCCTTTACCCACACCACTTTTTACACATCTTTCTTCACTCATGATCATCTCACACCAAAGCTCCAAAATTCATATCATCTCCAAACTTTTTTGGCAATATTCTTTCAAAACATTTGTTTCTTTTCACCTTTTTCTCTTACTCCTCTTTTTCTAAAAAATAAAATTAGATTTGAAAATACAAAAATACTTTGAGTCATTGAAAAGATAAAAAAAAAAAAAAAACAAAGATGATCTCTTGGACTTGATCATATTTTTCTCTGGATCATCCAAAAACTAAGAACACCTTTATAGGACTAAGATGAATTGCAAAACCTATCTTAATCTTGCAAAGAGATGAGTTTCAAGTTCCATGAGAAAGAAGAGAGGAAGAGTTTCAAAATTTTCTTTTAACACTAACTTAGAATCTTTAAGGAAATATAGCTTGGTTTCTTGATGGTTTTAGGTGAAAAAATTTGTTCATCTTCAAGTAAGAGTTGAGTGTAATCTCTATCCTCTTTTTGATGTATTTTACTTGGAAATGCTTGCTTAGAATCTTGTATTTACTAGTTTATGGTTCTTTTGTGATTCATGCTTGAGTACTAATGGTTTGTTGTGTGATAAGAAGAAGAAAAATGGCATTCTTGGTGGAGAGAAGGTCACAGCCAAAAGGCTCTAAGATCTACTAAGATGGATTTTATTTGACCTATTATATGTATTATTTTCTACATAAGTTCATGATGTTTTTATATGGATACTAGAGGGAAGAATCTAAGATCCATAAAAGGTAATATGGTAGTTATCTAGAGGTGTGTGTTGTGTTGTATTTAGTAAAATATGGAAGTTGTGTAAAAGTGAAATAAGAAGCAAAAAAAAAAAATACCCAATAGGATGGCTAGTAGGCCATGGGTACTTATGAAAACAAAGAGAAGATTCCCTTTGTTTTTCCTAAAAGAGGGCTACGGCCATGAGATAGTCCACTCCCTTGGATGTCTCAAAATTTGCTAAAATGGGCTAAGAGACTCATGGTTTTGTTGTCTTCTAAAGGGGTAAGAATTTCTAAAAATGGGAGTAAGGGTAATATGGTAATTTAATGGTTGAAATAAGAAAGATGTTCTAAAGTAAAAACTAAGAAATGGGCTAAGAGAGAAAACTTGCTAATAAAAAAAAGGACTTGGCAAGAGCATTAGTTCTTTACTCATTGTTGAATGGGCCTTATAAATCTTGGTCCAAAATAATCATATGATACCTTATGACTTGTTAAGCCCAAATGGACCCAATGAAAATGTGATAGGGGAGATTAAGGCCCATTGCCATTTTAGGAGATAGAGATAAAGATGAATAGAGCAAAAAGGTTGGAGAGAGAGGGAGAAGAATGAAAGGAGACAAAAGGTGGAAACAATATACCATTTTGTCATTCTTGGTTACGTGATGGTTGCTTCACTAAAAGGTAAGTTTCTTAAAAATATGCTTAATGACATTTATATGGTTTCAATAAATTAATGAACTATAAATTATGAAAGGTTATGAGCTTGTGAATGCATTGCTTCAAAGGTAGTTATTTCTAGCTTGAACCCACCAAAGTGGGAATTAGATAGTCTCTCACTAAAAAATTTATACTCACTCTAGTTGTTTATTCATCTTTTAAGCTATTGCAAAGGACTTTTCTACTTCCCAACAAGATGAATCCACCAATATTTCTCAGTGACTATTGGTGATGGAACTTTCACATTGCCTATGGTAACTTTAGAGTAAAGTTTTACTACATACTCATGGTTAGTAGGCATGGGTCATATCTCTTGTATCGAGTTAAGGTGGTAGCACTGAAGGCCCTACGTCACCTTTTATAGCCCTAAATATGATAAAAGTATGATCTAAGTTTGTCACCTCACCTAAACTCACCTTTCTTATTTGCTGCTTCTCACTATCCTATCCCATGATGATGATGTAGTGGTAGAAAAGGAGGAAAAGCATAATATATCATATGTAAGTATATGGCCATATAGAACACAAGAAAGTATAATGGCAAGTGTACATATTGCTAATAAGTAAGTATGAATAGGCCTTAGGATCTTTTGTAAATTGAGCTTAGAATTAGGACTTTGCAAAAGTCCAATTAGTTAACAAGGCCTTAGAAAGATAAGTAGGATTTGAGTAGGAGGCCACTAGGAAATGTGTTAGAAAGGTCTATTTAATTAACTATAAGTAAGTGAGTGAGTGAGTGTGTGTGTGTGTGTGTCTATTCATGCCAATTTGTATATTTTAGTTAAATGCTAGAATTAAAATTAGTTCCTATGACTAGTGCTTTAATTGATTAAGCATAATGTGTGTTAATAACATTATGAGTAGTTTAGTAAGGAATTCAGATAATAACTGTGGAGAAAAAAGGGGAAGGAAAGTTTGTTTTGTTCTAGAAAAATTATAGTGAAATGCTCTAAAATATATATATTTGTATTTAATAAAGTTAATATTAATTTTAGACAATTATGTAATAATCTTTGATTTATATATGTGTTGATAATTAAATCATAAAACAAATAGGAGGTTAAGTAGCAATACTAGAGTATTTACGTACAACTTATACTCAAAGGTGTAATAAAGGATTAATAACACAGTAGAGTGAAGAAATTAGACTAGTGAAGATATTAGAAAGGTGTCTTTACAATGGTCACGATTGGGATAGAAATTAGGTTATGACAACAAGGGAGAAATGCACTACAAATGAGGTTAAAGATGGGATAGATAAGGGGGCCACAAAAGGTATAGGGGAGAAATGCATTGCATGCATAAATACATTTGTATATTTACATAGCTTGAATGGCGAGGTAATCTTTTATATATAATTGTGAAATTTAATATATGCATGTTTGTTTGTGTGTGTGTGTGTGTGTGGCCTTAATGAATGTTTACATGTATTTGTATTGTATTGCTACACCTAATAATTTTATGGTTCTATATGTAATTAGGTGCTGATTACTGTATTTTTATCTGTTGTTGTGATTGATAATCTAGATCATGTAATCAATGTTAAACTTGTAACTCTTAGAAAATCTTGGTTCTTTATAATGGATGAAATACTATATATGGGTAAGTGTGTGTACATTCTATGTGTGACCTCACAGTAAGTTTAGTAGCCTTATTCAATAAGTCAATGATTGGACTCACCTCTCACTATTACAGTTGCAAGAACATTCACTCCACATTTACCAATATGGATACCAAAGACAAGTAAATAGTCTTGAACACAAGGTTGGAGAATTTCATGAGCATAGTTAGGACCTTGACCATTAAGTCAATCATGCATTTCTTTCTCACCCAAAATGTGATTTATCATGGAAATTTTAGAAAACTAATGCTTTAGTCAACAACTTGTCCATAGATGAACATGTAATTGAGTACCTAATATATCATCTTTTATTTTGTACAAATGCATGATAATTTGCTAAGCAGCATTTTCTGTTTTGTATTGAAAAAATATATATATTATTATGCCTTAAAATTTACACTTAACCACTAATGGGTTTTCAAAACAAATAAAAGGACTAACTTAGAAGTAGGATTTTGGGCTAATTAAGATTAATAGGGTAGGGTCTTACATTCTTGTTCATCTTGGCATCTTTAAATTTTGACTCACAAATACCAATAAATGATAGTAACAAAGATATATGTTTTTGCTTTATTTGTGATCATGAGAAATTCAACAACCTAATGTCAAACAAAGGGATTTGGTCGAATTAATGAGCAAAGAGATCAAGCATAGGTTACTTAAAATAATGGCATAGGATGCCATCGAGCATAATTTTCTCTCAAAGCGATCAAGCGCAAGTTGCTCAAAATAACGACATAGGATGTCATTACTCATATTTTGCTCTTAAAGCAATTAAGCATAGGTTGCTTAAAATAATAGCATGGGATGCCACTGAGCCTAGTTTACTCTCAAGATGATCAAGCAATGGTTGCTCAAAATTTAGCACAAGATGCCATGAAACATAATTCACTCTCAAGGCAATCAAGCACATGTTGCTCAAAATAATGGCACAAAATGCCATTGAGTATAATTTTCTCTTAAAACAATCAAGCACAGGCTCCCCAAAATAGTAGTACAAGATACCCCCAAATGTAATCTGTTCTTAAGGTGATCGTGCTCAAGATCAATTAGTAAATGATATAAAAGTGATTAGACATATGAGTAATACCATAACTTGTCATTAAACATAACTGAAGGATAAATACACCAAGAAAAGTAGAACCCAAAATGGATGACAATAAGGGAATGTCAACCAAGTAGCCTAACTAAAACAAGTCTAATGGGCAAACGAAAAAGGATAGCAAAACATAATAGGTTCAAACCTCAAGCAAAAAATTGCTCAAAGATAAAATCAAACACAATTTAAAGGTTTTAAGACTTACCAAGAAGGAAAAAGTGAAGTAGGAATGATATACTCCTCCACATGAAAGGTGCTACTACAATGAACGAATTCAATAAAAGATCAATCAAAGCTTTGATGAAAAGATCAATCAAAGGGTTAGCTATAGGTCAATCAAGAAGGATAGCTGAAGGAGCAATCAGTAGAATCTCCAAATAAATGGAATGATAATTATTCGCAAAGAAGGGACAAAAGCAAATCCAAATTTTTCAAGGAAATTTAATTTTATTAGATAATTAGATCATACACAAAGGACATTACATTAAAATTCTCTTTAAAGCCTAACCTATAATATATATCCAAAGATGGAAAAACATATCCGCAATGGATCATTCTAAGAGGAAACTTGACAATCAAAAAAGCCATCATTATGGTTGCCTTGTCCATCTTAGATAGTTTCTCATTGATTAGCTTGTCACTATCATCCAATTTTATTCTTATTAATCTCCTTTGTTCTTACTTGTTGAGCCACACCACTAACAAGGAATAATCAGTCAAATCTATTGGAGCTATTTTTAAGAGCTTCCATTATGGGTAAATAATGACTCATTAATACATTCCATTATTGACTATCACCTAAGCACAAACACAACTTGGCAATGAAGAGGATTTCAAAATTCCAAAGAATGCAAATCTTTGCAAGCCAGAGAATACAAATCTTTGTAAACTCTAGAAGTAACATCAATTCTCACATGAATCTCTTCTTCATCCTCCCACACACGATAACAAGGCAATACCTAACTCCAGACCTTTTAGGTAAAATCATACTAATAGCTCCCTCAAAATAACCCCAATTTTTGGGGCAGACATCTCAAAGACTTTATGGGGGAAATAGGAAAACATCAAGAAAGATTAAAGAACTAGGCACAAATTTAGTAAGGGCAAAAAGACAAAATTTATAGCTAGAAGAATCCAATTGAAAGGCTAAGATTGAAAGAATCAGATGGTTAAGAACTAAACATACATGGATCATAGCATTAAATCAGAAATGGTAAACAACCTTGACAAAGTTTAATGATGATTAAGAGAAAGTTAGTTCCTAAAAAATGGATTGGAGATGTAATAGTCAATAAAAAAGGTTTTAATGACAATTGATTCTTAGCAACAATTTTGAAGCGACAAAATATACCACAATGTACAATAGGAGGTCCCAGGCTAGAGTTCACACTTGATTACTCAAACGCTCGATAGATCAACCCAGAATTAAGCTTGGACCATCTTAAACCGCTTCGACAAGCATCGACTACTTTTGAAAGGGCTAGTGATAAGTATAAAGCCAAAGCCCAACTTAGCAGCTTGTTGGGGGTTTCAACTAAACCCTCTCTCATCCCTCTACTCACTTATAAATAGTAAGGTATGAGTTCCATATATGGAATTTAAATACTTTCTAACTTTAGTACCAGATGGGCTTTGGTGATTAGCACTGCTCAAGCCTTTTACATGTGACTACTAGCCACCGCACTTAGTTGTTGGAGATCGAAGCATTCATCAATAACAATGTTGTGATTTTCATGATGATATTAATTAATGAAGTTTATTTCACATTATAATTATGTTCATTGATATAAGTTATATTAATAAAGTCACTACCCATGGATTCTTATAGTTACACAATCATGTGTAGCATATGGAACTATGTACGTAAACTTACTATACTCATACGATGAATTATCAAACTCCATATTGCACTGTTAATTGGTCCAATACAGTGCAGCATTTTACTCGCATATGTATTGCTTGTAGCTCATGCTTGCTTGCACTATTAATTGCCTCTGTTATCAAGAGTTCCTATTGCTGCCAACTTAAGTAAGACAAATATAATAATTAATTGAATAGATTTTATTCAAATAATTAATAAACATATTTACTTGATAGCTGTTTATTTGTTAATTGAGAAAAGGTTATTGTTGTCTAATGGTGTTATTGTTTTAGTAGAACTAATTCAAACACTTTGTCTTCCATCTCAGGGGCTCTACTTCTTTCTCATTCATTACATCGTAACTATTTGCATGTTGTCTGGTGCTGCTTTTCTTTCTACTCCACATTGGAGATATCCAAATGAGATTGCATGCAAGTTCATTCTCAAGGTACGATCATTTATGTGTTTTCTTTTCTTTGAAGCATATGGTTTTTTTTTTTCTTTCAGATTTTGTTCATAGCACATAATCTGCTATAATATACAGATGTTTGCATTTAGGTACTTGCTAATTACATTAGCTTTATATAAGAAATGTAAAAACCTATGTTGAATCACACATTCTTTTTGTTCTACTCTTAACATAAACAATAACTATGCTTTATGCCACTGAATAGATTCTATTTATTTTAGCTGACTTACGCAATTATTAGACACATCGTCAAGTATAACTGAAAGATAACAATTGATGATATTTTCTTTTCATGTTTTAAGTTGAATCAAGGGAATTGCAAACACTCTCACTTAAAATGTGCTAATTACATCGCTTTGTTGCAACTGATATTTGCATTCTCAACTTTTTCCTCAGTTCCTGCAACTAAAAGCATGAATTTAGTTAATTATTTTATTAGTTCCAATAGTTAGTCCATAAAAGTTTATAACAAGATTCTTATGTTTGTTATATTTCATGTCTTCGTTCTTATCAAATTGTGATGTTTAAAACATCTTGTTTTCTATTTCAGGAGCTCTTCTTCCTGCTCATTCATCACATTGCAACTGTTTTTATGACACTTGTTATACTATGTTGGTTTTAAAAATAATAATAATAATAATAATTTAAATTAATAAGTATATTTGTTAAATTATGTGTTATTTGTTATGGTTATTAAGTAGATATAAAGTAATATTATAATTTCATTTTAATCTATATGTAATACTGTAAATAAAGTGTATAAGTTTAAGTGTTTAAAAAAAAATTCTGTTGTGAAAAAAATTGTTATATGTGTATAAAAATTACCTGCCACACTTTTTTTTTTTTTCTCTTTCTTTCTTTCTCCTTGTTTTATCTCTTTTTCTTCCTGCTTTGCTGAGAACGCCTCCAGACCTCTCTGCTTTTGCCTTTCCTCTCCTGCTTTTGCTTTTCCTCTCCAATCATTGCTTCTGACGCTTCCTTTCCAATTTTTGCTTCTGCTTCTTCCTCTCCGCGTGCTGCTTCTGCTTCGCACAACAGAACAGTACCCTGATCCGAGTCCTTTCTTCTCTCTTCCTCGGGCCATTGCTGAACCGTGT
The DNA here is from genome assembly GCA_026873985.1 of Saraca asoca. Classification (NCBI taxonomy): domain Eukaryota; kingdom Viridiplantae; phylum Streptophyta; class Magnoliopsida; order Fabales; family Fabaceae; genus Saraca; species Saraca asoca. The sequence goes on along the minus strand of JANHAO010007597.1, from coordinate 9,930 downwards.
GCTCCTCATCTGGCGATCACTGCCAGCCATTCAGGTCCGCCGGAACGTCGCTCAGCTGCTCAACAGCTCACTCCACTGGACTGGTTGCTTGGCGTTGGAGGGAGGCCTGACATCGTGAATCGCCATGCTTAGCAGACTGAATGGCCGGCCAAGTCGGATTCCTCCATCGAGCAGCGCCAACACTGCTGCCTAAGGTTTGCCCGGCTCGGCATAGGACAACCAACCACTGAGGAGGAGCTGCTCTTCCATTCTCTTTTCTGTTCGATCCTCCCTCAGCTATTTTGTTGCACTACCTACTCTCCTGCAGCAACTCCGCCGTCCACCACCCTTTAACTGCCGGCGACTTGTTCCTCCTTCACCGTTGTGCATGTTTTTGTTCTTTTTTGCCTTGATTTTTCTTTGGTTTTAAAATGGAAATTAAGATGCTAAAAAATTTTGTTTCAGCTTGGGAATTAATTTTAGGAAATTATTGGTGATCAATGGTTATTAGGTTTTAATGAACTTGGTGGATGGGTCATTTTGGAAAATTGAGATTTAAGATATAATTTGAAGTTATCTTGTTATCTTTGAAGATGAGTAGATAAATTTGCTCCTCCTTTTGTGATTATTATATAAAAAATTCATTTTATTTTTTATTTCAAACTTGGACACCATAAGACACTATGATTTTAAATTAATTTGAATTATTACTAGTGACTTGCACTTGGACATAAAATTATATATCGTAATAAATTGTATTACATTATATATTTTGAAAAATTGTTTCTTATGTTTGATGTTGAAAATCTTGTTATTTTGAAATAGCGGATTGTTGATTCTATTGAGAAAAGGTGCCACATGAAATTGATGATTACATTATCAAAGGATTTAATATATGAGTTGATTAAAAATTGTTTATTTTCCTTTTGTTAATACATATTATTTTACTCAATATTTTAGTATTGAGTTTTCTTAAAAATTTGAAATTTGGGACCTTTAGGAATTTCATTAGAAAGTGCATTTGTGAATAGAACTCAACTAAGAAATAAAACTGGTAGAAAGATAAGGAAAAAATAAATGTTGAAGAAATAAAATAAATGATGATAACTGAATACTGTTAGACAAGATTGCCTATAGGAACTTGCCATTAGATTCCAACTATGTATGGAAATCTTAAATTCTCCTGATACACGTCTATTTATAAAATAAGAAATATTTTAGATATTTTTCATTTTTCATAATGATGCATGAGTATATTCGAAATTTCATATTTTGCTTCTTATTTTACATGTTTAGGGAAAACTTTAAAGTGTGGGGGTATATTCTTGTTTAGTTTCAACATTTGTATCATATTTAAAAATTTGGTGTTTGATATATCTATTGAATTTGAATTTATCAATTTATTTATGATATCCTTATATTTGATGAGTTATGAATCTTGGATTTTGATGATTTGAAACTGCAACTTTCAATGTTTTATAAACAAATATATATATATATATATATATATATATGTTTATACTAAAGTCACTTTCCTAATGACTAGTATTGTTGTTTTATCACAATCATCGAATTTAAATTGAAGATTTTCGTTCCCTATATTAGAGATATCCACAAGAGATTGCATACAGGGTCATGTATAGGGTACGGTCACTTATGTTTTTCTTTTTATTTTAAGAATATATTTTTTGATGGTTTTTGTTCATCGCATAGAATCTATTATATTATATACATGTCTAACTTTACGTACTCCTGATTACATTAGTTGTATTATCTAAAAGACTTTGTTGCAAATCATACATCCTTCTGTTATGCTCTTAGCACTAATCAACAAGCAGGACTTATCTACTAAATAAATCTTCTTTCTTTTAATTGACCTATTTATTCAATTCTTAGATAGATAAAGTATATCTGAAAGAAAGAGATTGATGAAATTCGATTCTCATGTTTTGGTTGTTGAATCAAGTGAATTGCAAACAGTCAAAAGTGCAAGGTAATTAAATGACTAAATAAAGTATAGTAATGCAGATTTGTGAATTTATCGTTTATTAGTGTAGTGTTTCTGATTGTGAAACATTAACATTATGAAAAAAAAAAATTCACACGAAACCAGGAAAAATTTAAAAAAACCATGGGCACTTACCAACAAACTTCACATGACACCAGGAAAAATATGCAAATATAGCAATGCAAATTTGTGAAGTCTGTCATTATAGTACACTGCAAATGACTGAATATTCTGGGGGATATTACCAATGGTAAGTTCTCAAAAGCATGTGCATAGTTTGTGAAGTTTGCTACCCTCGAAAATCTGTTTATTGGTGCAGTGTTTCTGATTATACATATAGTTATTTCAATATGAAGATAGTTTCTATTCATTAATGCAGTTAACCATCATCATAAACAATCCTCACGTCAGTGTCAACAATCTCAGAAATTCACTGTAAGTCCAATCCGGTGCAAGTATAATTCTCAGCCTAATTCTTCTCACCTGAATTTAGTAATGAAATTCGCTTTTTGTTTATAGTGGGAATGATACAGTTCTGAATTTGGTTCACATTGTTTATGTTTTATATTGAATCTTCATTTTGATTTTCATATCACTCTGGACAAGATGATTAACATTCAAATTACAGTGTCAAGTCATATCAGGTATACAAGGAAGGAGTTTACTATTTTTAATTAAAAAAATCCTTAAGCTTATCTACTGAACACAAGAATTATAATCTTTTTCTTATCTGGTTCCATATAAGGGAGAGTAGCCATATGATGCAAGAATTTTATCAACAGTGGTGAATTATCAACAAAAGTTCATCAGAAATGGACGTAATCAAGGTAAGATGCTCTGTTATAATGACAGTCATAATTTGAATTTGTACACTTCTTATAGTAAAATTTCTAACTGATATGTCTTTGGATTTGTGCGCATTAGTCAATCCCTACCCCGGACAAGTGAGTCATCTAAACCAAACTTCAATTTACCAAGACAACTTAGTCCAAGTATGCTGTTCAAATTGAATTTACCACTTAAAGTAATCCAATAAACTTTATCTTGATTTTTTTCTACATATACAATTGTTCACAAATTATTAGTATGTGAATAATTGTATCTTTAATATTTCTAAACTTTTGATCATGTGTACAGGTTTAAACAAATCCAGAGATAGACTTCAAAGTTCTGTCAGAGAAAACATTGCAATAAAAACTCAATTAGACAGGTACATGTTGTTATAATAATAACCTGCAATCTTATTTGAACGATATTTGCATGTCAGTCTTTTTTGATATACTAAAGGATCTACCGATATGTAAAAAAGGCAAGATATGTACGATCCATGGTGCATAAACAGAGAACAACTACAAGGCTAGCAGCAAACAAACTATATGCGCACAACAATGCACATTGTACATTTGCTGCATAATTATTTAGAGAAGAAGTGTCAATTCCAAGTACATCACATAGTGTGCCAGATGCTATAATTGATGCAAGTATGTGTTTCATGCTTTAGTATGAGTACAGAATTGTTTGCTTACGTGAGTCTCATGAGTTCAAATTAATAATTCCTAGTCTCTTATTCCATTTGCTTTTTTATAATTGATTAAACAGATAATCTGCATCTTCTCATGAACGATGTCTCGATTTTATTAAATACTAAAAAAATATGTTAGTTTTACAAAAATGAGTTGTGAAAATTAGAAAATATTAGATTTATAACACTTCATTTTGACTATAATTTTAGCAGGCGATGATTTGAAAGAACTCAATGAACTTTATTGTCCTATTGAAGTTGAAGGTACTTCATTTGACAAATTATGAATATCAATTGATTAGTTATGTACCATTGTACCATGACTAAATTTTCTTTGGTTTATTCATTCTCAAACAATTTATTCCAACAAGCAAATGCTAAAATCAATGTGAATCAAGATTTTGAAGGTTTAAATTGGCATTTATGAATAAAATCTTTATCTACAATGATTTCATGATGAATTGTTCTTGAAATGTTTTGTCGTGAAGAGTATTGGGATATTGGCAATAAATCATGCATTTATACATACTATGGAGCATTTCTATGGTTTCAAGAGTGTGTTAAAAAGAATGAGTCTCAGTCATCACCAAAATTTTTCTTATACTGCATGCAAGGAAAAGTTATGTTACCAAAATTAACTTGACGCCCCTGCATTGCTTTATGTTTTATTGCATGGCAAACATAAGTATAGCAAAGAGTTCAATGAACACATATATGCGTACAACATGATGTTTGCATTCACCTCTTTGGGTGGACAAGTTGATTTTTTTGGGAATCAAGGATCTGGTCCCTATGTGTTTAGACTTCATGGACAAAATTATCATATGATGAGAAGTTTGCTAGCAAAGAGTTCAATGAACACATATATGCGTACAATATGATGTTTGCATTCACCTCTTTGGGTGGACAAGTTGATTTTTCTGTGAATCAAGGATCTGGTCCCTATGTGTTTAGACTTCATGGACAAAATTATCATATGATGAGAAGTTTGCTGCCTGATCTTAGTTAGGATCCTAAGTTTGCTCGATTGTAAATCTATGACAATGATCATGAAGTATCAAACAAAATCAAAACTGTGGCATAAGTTAAATTTATTCTTTGGATTCATTCTTGATTAAAATTCAAAGTTAATGTTTATGACTTATAATAATTTGTGTAAATGTTTTCCAGTTCAAGGAGCAGTTCCATGTCATTGAATCCTAACATCATTAATGATATTAACAAAATATTAGACAAGCACAATGTCCTAGTGAAATAATTCAAAATGGTGAGAGATGCATTTAAAGCAAATGAACATACAAAAGTGTGCTTAAGACTCATTAGAAAATGGAGTAAAGTTGGAAGAATGTACAATCTTTCATCCACAAATGAAATTTCAATACAAATAGTTAGTGTTGTTGAAAACTTGGAGCATGGTAGGACGTAATTTTTAAGCACAAAAACGGTGTTCTTAAGCATATCAATGAACATCATCCTGCTTATCATGGATTGCAATATATGATTGTGTTTCCATATGGAGAGGACGGATTTACAAGGGAATTGAGTTAAGTCTATCTAATGACAATTCAAGAAAAAGAAGAAACTTGACATTAGATGAGTTTATGCTATACCAAATTCATCTTCATCAAGATGAAGTTAATACTATACTATGCTCAAGAAAATTGTTGCAGTAATTCTTGGTTGATGCATACACCATGGTTGAATCAAAACGACTATGGTTTGCTCGCAAGCATCAGAAAGAATTGAGAATAATTTGTATAAAGGTCTTTCAGACAGTTTTACGAGGAGAAACAAGACCATCATCATGAGGTAAGCGAATCATACTCTCATTTTCTTATATTGGAGGAGCCAAATACATGATGCAAAACCACCAAGATGCAATGGCAATTTGTAAGTGGATTGGATTTCCGTATTTATTCATAATGTTCACTTGTAATCTAAAATGGCCAAACACAGTTAGAGAAGTCGAAGTTTTCGACTTAATCCAAAGGATTGCCCTGTTGACAATGTAAGAGTATTCAAGCTCAAATTAGATAGTTTGGTTAGATACTAGACAGAAAAAAAAAAAAAACTCTTCAGACAAGTCAAAGCAAGTAAGTGCATTATGTTCACGTTATTTATTATCATCAATTTTATTTTAAGATTGCAAGGCTAATTATATTCTAAAACAATTGAAAAATTCTTTCTTCAGTTGTTTACACAGTTGAGTTTCAAAAGCTCGGCTTACTACATTTTTATATATTGCTCTTCATTCATTCTAAAGACAAACTTCGGTCACAAAATCATATTGATAATATTATATCAGTAGAAATTCCTCATAAATCAGGTGACCCTTTTCTTTTTGGTGTTGTAAAGAATCATATGATCCATGGTCCATGTGGCATTTCTAATCCTAATTCTCCATGCATGGTTGATGAAAAGTATTCTAAGAATTTTTCCAAAAAATTCAATGAGAGAACTATGTTGGATGAAGTTGGGTATCCTAAATATAGAAGAGACAATGGAGCATCCATTGAGAAAAATGGCATATGTCTGGACAATATATTTGTTGTGCCCTACAATGCATATCTTTTTAAAAAATATCATGCACATATGAATGTTGAATATTGCAATTATCTTTTTAAGTACATTACTAAGGGATTTTAAAGATATTCAAACGATGAATGAGACATTTAGGGAAGCCTAGTATGTATTAGGATTGCTTGATGATGATAAGGAATATATTGATGCTATAAATGAAGCAAGCCATTAAGGTACTGGTGATTATTTGAGAAAGTTGTTTGCACTGCTACTTATGTCTAACAGCAAGTCTCAACCAGAGCAAGTTTGGAAGGAAACTTGGAAACTTCTATCTGAGGATGTTCTGCATAAGCAAAGGTTGCTCACATGAAATCCAAGTTAATTTCTAACGTCTACATAAAATTTGTAACTTTATATTGTATACATCTAATTTTGTAGTTTATTTATATAACTGTTGATGGGTTCACAATTACACTGTTTAATATGCATATTTACATACGACAAATGACCAACTAAAGGAGTATGCGCTCACACAGATTGAAAAATTTTTGTAATCAAATGGAAAAAGTCTAAAAAATTAATCATTGATGCCGTTTCTCATTGATTTTCAATAGATAGATTCTTTCACTAGTTTGATCTTGGAAGAACTTGCTTGCAACAAAGTAGCTCTGGCCACTGAGCATAAAATTCTTCTCTCAAAACATAACAACAGAGCAAAAAGGTGTTCACGACAAAATCATGACAGCTGTTTCATGCAATGATGGAGGTAATTTTTGTATATGGATACAGAGGCACTAGGAAGATGTACGTGTGGAATACTTTATCTGTAGCTCTGTGTTCCACGGGACAAATAGTTCTGAATGTCACATCAAGTGGAATCGCTTCTTTACAATTGCTTGGAGGTAGAACTAGGTACTCAAGATTTAGCATTCCTTGAACAGACAATGAGTCATCGACATGTAACATTTGTCAAGGGACTAATGTGGCTGATTTACTAGTTCAAACAATACTTATAATGTGGGATGAGGCATTAATGGTCAATAGATTCTATGTTGAAGTTCTAGATCGAACAATGAGAAATGTATTGAGGTTTGCAAATGCTGATAGTGTGAATCAACCTTTTGGAGGCAAGGTGGTTGTACATAATGGAGACTTCAGACAAATTTTGCCTATCATCCCAAAGCTTCTAAATAAGACATTCTTCATGCAACCATCAATTATTCCTAGTTATAGGATCATTGTCATGTTCTAACTTTGAACAAAAAAAAAAAACATAAGACTCATAACAAGCTCACAAGAAGCATTTGCTCTCGACATTCAAGAGTTCTCAGAATGGGTTTTGCAAGTCAAAGATGGTATTGAGAGTGAAGTTAAAGGAGACCATTCAAACTCTAGATGATTTGCTCCTAACAAACTGTATTGATCCTCTAGCATCCATTGTAAGTAGCACTTATCCCTCTTTATTATTACAAAATTTATATTATGCTACTCATATTCAAGAGATAGGTATACTAGCACTTACACATGAAGTGTTGATAAAGTAAATAATTACATTCTGTCTATGACTCCTGGTGAATTGAAAAGCTACTTCAGTTGCGATAGCCCATGCAAAAAGGATGTAAATAGTCATAATCAAGAATAAATGCATTTACCTGAGTTCTTAAACATGATTCAGTCATCGGGTCTCCCTAATCATGAAGACAAAATTAGTTCATAAGAAATATTAATCAGTCAACAAGTCTTTGCAATGGCACTCGATTACTGATCATTGATTTAGTTGCTTACGTTTTGAATGCAAAAGTTATTTCAAGAAGTAATGTTGGTGAAGTTGTTATATCCTTAGAACGTTATTAATTCCATATAACTCATGTTTGCCATTCAAGTTTCGGCAAAGGCAATTTATGATACAAGTTTATTTTAGAATGACAATAAACAAAAGTCAAGATTAATCTCTATCGCATGTTGGTCTCTATCTACCAAGATTGGTCTTTAATAATGGTCAACTATATGTTGCATTATCCAGAATGAAAAGCAGAAGAGGATTAAAGATTCTAATTTATGATGAGAAAGGAAAATCAAAAAACAGAACAACCAATGCTGTATTCAAAGAGGTGTTTAGAAATTTGAATCAATACTAAGTCAATAACCAATTTGTGTACGTAACATCAATTTTATTTTGGTCCTTACCCACTGTGGCTTTCTTTCGTTATTGTATAAATTGTCAAACCTTTTTTTCTTCCTCCTTCAAATGTCATGCTATCTTATCATCATCAAGTATTCTTATAATTTTATATTTTTTTCATGCCACATCTTTATTGGTTTATATTTAAATCAACTTTGTTATATGTGTTTTCCGGATATGCAAAATAGGCTAACAAAAGTCCAACAGTAGACTAAATCTAAGAAAGAAAAGAGCTAAGCTCGTTAGATCAATACAGGACGAAGCTGAAGTCCCAACTTGTCAAGGAACGAGATCCAGCTCACGTAGCCAGCATCTCGCTATACGTAAGCTTGTGTTGCCAAAGGTGAGCTTGCGAAGTTCATCCTCACTAATCAAAGGCCAATGATGATCTTAGACAATCCTAACTCACAGAGATTACACCTCGCCCAACTAAGGGCTCGTGGAGGATAAACTCGAAGCAATGACCCTCTCAGACTTAGTGCGTGGGACCAGCCTATGAGAAACAGCACTACAGACCCACCCACAAAAAGCATTCTACTGAAGTCAGTCGGTAATCTGCAGAAGCCAATTTGCAAAAGCTGCACTTGTCATTTTATATTTATTATTTGATATAACAGAAATACAAACTATATAATTACACTTGTAACCTCCTCCCTTCTATAAATAAGGGGAAGAAACTCTCTGTAGATCTGAGACAAGAATACTGTACTAAAACTCTACTAAAATTTCTCCATGAGCAATAAAATGCTATCGTGAATGTAGAGGCCAGTGCCGTCCAGCTTTGGCCAAACCATGTTAAAACCCTGGCGTCATCATTTTATTCTTCATGTATGCTCTATTGTTTGCTGTGTTTGTTAACATTCGCACAATTAGATTGCAGCTTGGGTCTACAAGAACCTCTCTGGTTGGTTGGATTTGACAAAACATTCGCACAATCGAATTGCAGCTTAGATCCGCAAGAACCCCTCTAATTGACTGGATTTGGTAGAACTGAAATCCATCATCAACAAAGTTACAAGGCCAAAAAGGGTGGTGATATAGCTTCTCACAAAATTGTTGTAATTTTGAAAATTAATTTTTCATAAAATGAAGAACTTCTTTTTTTTTTTGGCTAAAATATAAAAAGAAAAGTCACATTGCAAAATTAATGTAGTATTTTAGAAAGATGAAGTTGCAAAAATATTTTAACCTTCCACAATAATATGAGAAAATCTGAAAAGAAAAATGGACAAGGATATTTTTATGAGGATTCTATCATCTAAAAGAAAATTTGTTTTGGTTTACTCCTTTCTTTTCAAGCTCTTAAGGATTAATTACTTGAGTTATTTCACTAATTGTAAATAAATTACAACACTTTATCTCACAACCACCCCTTTTACATCAAACACACTTGTTCTCCTCCAAAGAACCTTTTTCCTAAGTCTCTACAAGACTTAACTCTCACTCCTTTTCAATCTCTAGCTAAATCCACATAAGAATGACTTTAACTAATATCTCTTGAAGAGATTTATAATGAAGAACTGAACACACGAGTGTGAATTTGCAAGTGAAAGTACAAGAATATTGTTGGAAAACTGTTGGGTGAATTATGGTACCAAGCAGATTCACAACTAAAGTAAAATTGAGAAGAATGAAGATATTGTACCCTTATGTGCTTTGTCCGTGAATGAAAGGCTGGATTCCTTGCAATATGCAAGGCACTCTGACTGTCACAAAACA